>MU709639.1:89698-111593 GCA_026770625.1 Nicotiana glauca
TGTCATTGTTACCACTGTTTCAAGTCACTTTATAATCAGTCCAGAAAATAATATAGTAAGCCCCTTGGGCATTTACAAAATAGAAGTTTCCAGCCCGAAATACATTTAAAATGTCATTTAAGTTTTCAAGCTTAGAAAGATGGCTGAGTTTGCAAAACAGTATTTAAAACCTTGGACTGAGATCAAATAATATGCAATGCAATGCAAAAACAGTGATGTCAATCCCTGAAGGAATCAAATATTCGGCACGAAGCGCAAAACATGGCAATCAACCCAATCATGATAGTATCAAGTAGCTTTTTTTCAGTCAATTACGTAGTAAAATCAACAACCGGGGCGAACCAAGTCATAATCCCCAACGATGCTCTAGCCCACGCTCATACCTAGCGTGCAAGTCACCACAATACAGCATTATGATGTGCAAATCCGAGGTTTCAAACCCTCAGGATATCATTCACAAGTATTACTCACCTCGAACCGGTGAAATTCCTCGCTCGCGATGCCTTTGCCCCTCAAATTGGCCTCCACGCGCATCAAATCTAACCAAAATCAGTACAAATATATCATAATATGCTAATGGGACAACACCCAATCGAAAACAATCGAAATATAACAAAAATCTCGAAACTAGCAAAACCCGAGCCCCATGCCCGCTTCTCGAAAAATTACAAAATTAACATCCATGGATTCCTTATCTCTCCACGAGTCCGTACATAGCAAGAACACCCAAATCGGACCACAAATGGCCCCTCAAATCTCAAATTTAGAATTTTTACTTCAAGCCCTAATTTCATATGATTTGGCTATATTTTCATGAATTTCAAGGATGAATCTTCAATATAATCATGTATTTAACTCATAAAACTTTCTTCCAATCGATTCCCAGTCGAAACCCTCTTAATTCCTCGGCAAAAGCTCCCAAGCTTGCTCAAAAATGGTAGGAATAACATAACCCTCGCGGATGAAAAATGATATTAAACTCTTACTGGCCTTCAGGGGTTTCCGCTTCTGCGGTCCCCAGACCCGCTTCCGCGTGACCGCTTCTGCGGTCCTTATCCGCTTAAGTGGAAATTCATTAAATCACAAGGGTAGCTTCTGCGACTAGATTCTCACTTCTGCGAAATCTCTCCTCCAAGCCCAAACCGCTTCTGCGACTTCTTGTCCGCTTCTGCGGACCAGCATAGGCGAAAATAATTCCGCTTCTGCGGAACTTCTCAACCTCACCCTCTTTCACACCTGCGATGCCTTCTCCGCTTCCGCGCAACCGCATCTGCGGTCTCCTTTCCGTAGATGCGGAAATACCTACTGCAACCAAGAACCTGCAATTTCAACTTCAAATTTCTTCCGTTTAACCACCCGAAATCACCCCGAGGCCCCCGAGGCCTCAACCAAAGGAACCAACATATCCCAAAACATCATACAAACTTATTTGAATCATCAAAACACATCGAACAATACTAAAATCATCAATTCACTATAGATTCAAGCCTACGTTTATCAAATTCTTCTGAAACTCACATTCGATCAAAACCCAACCAAACGACGTCCGAATGACCTGAAAATTTGCAGACATATCCAAAATCACCTGACGAAGCTATTGCAACTCTCAGAATTCTATTCCGACCCTCGGATCAAAATCTCACCTATCAACCGGAATTCGCCAAAATTCCAACTTCGCAAATTCAAGCCTAATTCTACACCAGACCTCCAAATTCGATTCCGATCGCCCTCCTAAGTCACAAATCATCTCCCGAAACTAACTGAACCACCGAAATTCACATCCGAGGCCTCTAACCACATAGTCAACTTCCGGTTGACTTTTCTAAAACAAGCTTTCTTCTAAGAGGCTATGTGCCTTATTTTCGACCAAAACCAATTCAATTACACCCGATCGACTATAATACTGATATTGAAACATGAAACAATAAGGGAAAAACGGGGTGATAACTCACGTGACGGTGGGTCGGATCATCACATTACGGCTAGACAGGAGTTACAGACGAATTAACAGATCGTGCAAGATAAACATAGTAAAACCCAATATAGTGAATTCAGCTTCGCAGTAATGTTATTGTAATACTTGAAATATATTTAGATAGGAGTCAGGGTAGTTAAAGGTACCGTATGAATGTTACAAGAATAAAAGAGAGTGCCACTAGGAAGACAGTCAAAATATCAGTTCAGAAGCAACCCTACAAGCACAAAGGCATGGAGGTAAGCAACTACGGATAATTATAGGCAAGGAAGGACATCAAAAGGTCCATAATAAGCTCACAACTTTACAAGAATCAAGGGTTCTCCCTAAGTACTATAACGAAAAACTAGCTGGGAAAATAAGTAAGAAGGATTCAACCTAAGCACAACGACCTAAAGAGGAAAGGGTCATGTAACAATAGTCTCACAACAACATTGTAAGCACTCCTAAGAAAAGTAGCCCCTACCGTGGATAATGAACGGGAAGAAAAATTAAAAGTAATATTCGAAGGTCATATGAGTTGCACGAAAACTGCTAAGTATGCACGCAACAAGGGGCAGAAAGACCATGAAAGGTAATAGCTTACATTGAAGAAAGCTAAAAAGGAATGAAAGAAATTATTCGATCAATAATCCCAAGTTGGTGACAATATGAATGCGCTTAAGAGTCTGGAGTTTTATACCTACATCATATACAGCCGTAGACGATTCTGGTATACATTAAAAGAAAGAATTGAGCCCTGGTCATAGATGAAGGATTGAATTGTTAAAGGATTTTATCATAAATATCCCTCAGCGCCTATGAAAGGCTAAAGTAATAACTAATACTAGGAGCCGAAGGTCGGAAGATATCTTAAGCCTACATAGATGCTGATCAGAAAGAAGAGGAGACTAAAACGTTACATCGACTAAGAAAAACAGGAGGGACCAAGAGAATTATAAACCTCAGGATCACTCTCAAGTAGCAGAGGTATAAGAAAGATAGTACAGTAGCCATATTTTATAATAGATCTATGATGAAGCCAACTGAAAAGTACCGGCCTCATAAGAAGTCAGTACGAAGCTCCCACCGGATTGTGTATGCATCAGAGGTGTAAGAATTATAATAGAGCTTCAAGTTATGGACATGAATTATAACTATATGGAAGGGAGGTCATGAAAGAGATAGAAGATACGATGTGAGATTTTAAGGTAAGTAAGGTAAAGGCGAACCGCGTACGAGATACTCAAAGGCAGAATATGTGAATAGTCCATACTTCGGATAGAAGGCTAGAAGTGATGGGATTCACTATCTAAGAATAATAGCGGCATCGTCAGTAGCTTACTTTCCAACCTATGGTCTAGGTATCGAAAAGCGTGACTCAGAGAGTAAAGAAGAGTTAGAGACTATATGATGTCTTGCTTGATGTTCCAAATGACAAAAGGAAATTCTATGATGCAAGCAACTTGATAGGTTGCAAGTAATATAAATAGAGATGTGTAGGTCACAAGTTATTGTATGGTGAAGCGATAAGGTTCTAGAAGACAGGAGCAAGGATAAGAATATGCGAATGAGAAAGTTCTAAAGTATTCGGAAGATATAAGTTAAGAAAATGATAAGAGCATTAGTCAACATTCGAGGACGAATGTTCCAAAGGGGGGAATGATGTTACACCCCGCAATATTACGTCAATATTACGTCCCGCAGTATTATATTATGACAATGTTATGCTCTGCAGTAAAATGTTACGATGATGTCACCCTCTGTAGTATTACATTACGATGATGTTACGCTTCATATTAATAATTTATGACGGTGTTGCACCCTGCAGTATTGTACGTTGAATTTGTCGTAAGGTAATTGACATTAGTCCAAGGAAAAGATTATTTGGGGATTATAAGGATCATAAGCGATGAGTAAATTCGTGAAGGTAAGAGGGTAAGTAAAATCGAAGAAAACGAATTTTGTCAAAGTTTGGCATTTGGGGATAAAATACGGTCCGAGCTAAAGTACCCGGTATTTATGGACTAGTGCCATACAAGGTACTACATGGCATGATAGTAAGGTGTATAAGGTATGTGAAAAGTGAGTAATATTTCAAGTAAGTGGAAATAATTATCAATTTTGTGGGTAATTGATTAATTATCGGGTAATAAAATATTACCCGATTAACTAAAATGTGAATAAAAATTAACAAATCACCCCAACAAAGGAAACGTGGCAGCCAACTAATTTAACATAGTGACTCATATAATAGGTGTCACAATATGAGAGTACAAGAAAAAGATTTATTTTATCTGTTTTGAAGGGTGAATAGAACCTTGGGTGTGAATCGGTATTATCACTTCTTCTGCATCATACAATGTTCTCTAGAAGTCAATTAAAAGGAAGAAGCAAAAATACTACTACTAAGAGAAAGCAACAAAAGGGTTTCGATCCTTAATATTTGGTCTTACAACTTAAATGGACAAGATGCTTAGCGAAATGGGTCTTCCCAAGTCTATTGCCTATATTTTCGCTGCTCGTAGCCTTATTACTGCTAAGGACGTATTGTCATTGATAGAATTTGAGCTTGAGAAGTTGTTGCAAAAAGAACTGAAATTCATTTTGACCTTATAAATCCAATCTTGACGAATTCAAACTTGTGTGTAGCAAGGTTTTAAATCCATGGAAATGGAACGTTGTTTCTTCAGACCCGTGCGTATTATTGAGATATTGCATTGTTGTGGTCTAGGATCCTTCATGTTGCTTTGGTTTTCATATTGTGAATGAGCTGCTTCGATGGTAGTGTGAAATGTTGTTAGTCCGTCAGATTGCAATACAAGCTCTTGTCCTATCCGTGATTGCTACAATAAAATCTCATACCAGACTACTTAATACTATACTTAGCAACTTGAGATTTTGGGATTATAAGGGAGTAAGAGAGTACGGTGTAACCTTTTCTAAGAATATCATGCGAATTTTTTCCTACTCCAGGTATGTTAAGGCTATCCTTTCTTTCTTTTGGCATGATCCATACGATACGAACGAAACGTGCAAATGCATAAATTTTATAAATGACTCTGTTCATAGAAGTATTAGAGATATCTATGTTCTTGAATTTCAACGTGTTATAATATTTTATCATCTGTTCATGGGTCTCAGAAAAATTCAAACGGCGTTATATACGCGTATATATGTAAATATGATTCAAGCGGCGTTATATACGCGTATATATGTATGTATATATATATATATATGGGAAAGGTTATAGCGTTATATACGCACCACCACCTGATCAGCTGGTATACGATGATGATTTTGCCTACAGTGGCCGATATGAAATGATGGGATGCCCTCAGAGGCTGATGATGTTATGAAACATGTACCTATGCACGACATTTTATTCATACGCATACGCATGACGCTAAAAGTAATTTATGGTTACAAAGTTATCCAGACTAACAGGTTGAGTCATGTACTCTAAGACAAATGTCTTCCATGTCTCTTATGTATTTATTTATATGCCTTACATACTCGGTACATTATTCGTATTGTCATCCCTTTTGCCTGGGGACGCTACGTTTCATGCCCGCAGGTCCCAATAGACTGGTCGAGAGCCCTCCAAGTAGGCTATCAGCTCAGCGGAAGATGTTGGTGCGCTCTATTTGCTTCGGAGTTGCTCATTTGGTTAAGTATGATTTAGACGTTTATTGTTTGGTAAGGCGGGACTTTGTCCCGACCTTTATGACATTTATGTACTCTTAGAGGTTTGTAGACATATGTCGTATATATAAAAGATTGTACGGCCTGGTCGGCCTATGTTTTGAGTTTATAAAGAATCATGTTGTCCTATTAGGCCCGTATGTCATGTGTATATAATGATGTAATATTAAAGATACGTTACGTTGGTACTCGGTTGAGTAAGGTACCGGGGGCCCATCGCGGCCCTTCGGTTTGGGTCGTGACAGACTCGATGTAGAACACATATTGGCCTACTAATGAACCCTTTATCAAGGAGCTCCTGAAGTTGCTCCTTCAACTCCTTTAACTCCGCCGGTGCCATACTATACGGTGCCCGACACCAAATCAATACCGAAATCAACAACCATGTCCGACGACATGCCCGACAGCATGAAACACATATAGAAAATCCCTCACCAACGGAGCTGAATCATGGTAGGAGTTTCTGCACTGCCATCCATCACGAATGCCAATTAAGAAAGACAACCCTCCCCAGCCATCCGCTGGGTCTTCAAAATGAAACCACCTTACTGGGAACATAATCCGTCGAATCTTGCCACTCAATCCGTGGCATTCCCGGTATAGCCAACATCGCCATCTTAGTGCAATAGCCCAGAATAACGCAACACTGAGACAACCGGTCTATACTTAATATCACACCCCAAATATAATATACCAAGCAACAAGGATCCACTCGGGTACCCAAACTCCAATAGTTACCACACAAGACCGACATACGCGATCCACAACCACGACCTAACCTGTTTATGAGAACTTCCCGTCTCCAAATACATGTAGCACACGAATCACCATATCCGATCCCAATTTCGCCGTCCGGATACATACCGCACCTCTAATACCTAATCATTCCTCGAGAGATACTCTAAAATTCTTCTATGCCGCCAAGCAAACTCGAATATCAGCAGTCGATCTAACATGAAAGTGCCGCAATACTACCGAAGTACCATCAACTTAATTATATTGCCTTTTTTCTGAAACATATACCCTCGTCAAATCACCCTAATTAGCAATACCATTTCCTTAATCATCTGAAGATCATTTCTCTAATTATCTAAAGCTGCCCGCTGCCCAAAGAGTTTTATGATCTTCCTTTCAGAACTGAACCGTAACCTTACACATGCAAATCTCAATGCTACACAACATACCGCATATAACATACCATCCTATGATAAATATGAGAACTTCATAATTCACTTCGAGCTACAACCAACTACATACTCAACCAGCCAAGAACTTTTCCATTTGATCACATCTAGGAGAAAATCACTATACATCCCATGCTCCCCATGCCAGTAGAAAATATACATCTCTAACCGTGGTAGAAATTATCAAGAACTCTACGAATCCCCTTTACACTAAAACCGAACCATCAGGACTGACTCCTTCTAACTCAACCAAGCTACACAATCCATCAAAACCTAAGAGCATTGCCACGAAACACCTGTGGAAACCCAACACTTCATAAGCACCCAAGAACCGATCATATACATTACCATGTCGATCCAACCTACTACCAAGTTGTCCTAATCCTCTGAGTTAATTACCTTCAAATTCATATGTTTCCTTGCTAGTACATCACTATCCTTAACTAAAACTTTCCCCACAAACTTTAACGTAAAACCACACCACCTAAGGCTTCTAAGCCGCTGAATTCTCTCTTAAATATTCCGAAAAGCACCACATTCAAAATACCTACCCTGAAAGGACTTCCTGCGAATCCAAGACCATTACCTTTACATTCCTGATACTGCTATATAGAACCCTATAATGATATAGAAATACTACTAGTCTTGACACCTTCCAGTGCAACCTTAGTTTCTAGCAACACCTACAATTTGGAAATCTCCAATTATTACATATAAAATCTTGAACCCATTAGAACCATTCTCAAGATTCATCTACTCTACTCAATTCGCAATTAGACCGATCAAACGGACCGAACGATCTGTGCTCCATTAGCACTCTAACACCGCAGGGTGTAACTTCACCTTAATGCAACCAAACAATTTCCCGTTCTACGCACCGTACATCCTTTACCAATAAAAACTCAAGTAATTCCACTATTCTCATACCCCCATAAAGCATAACATAACCTTTATTGAAATTTCCTTTTCTCGAGCCATCCTCGGTCTCAATCTCCGTGATCCATAACTGATTCACCCGTACGCCTCAAACTGGAACCAACATAGCACATAACCGTGCAACCAACTAATCAATAGTAGACTCCCCCACTTGGCTCGAAGTCATAGATCAAAACACATACAATAACTCATAATGCATATACACTATTGCTGCCATAATACCATAGTGACATTAAACTCAAACCTTCATAAGCTCGTACAACACAGACCATCTAGGACTTCAAATCTTCTACAAATCCCGCATTCACTCTTGAAACAATTAAACCCACTCTCTTATGCGACCCAAATTTAATTGCAACACATATCTTTCACTTGTAAATGAGATCTTCTAACAGACATCATAAGGATCACACAAATTCAGAACACTCCGCAGGAGATAACCCACCTGTTTTGCCTCAAACTAACATTTCTGTATACCTTCTACCGTCATAGATATTGCGCAGTCGCTTGATATTACGGAGTTTGAGCTCATACCACAACATGAAATTTACTTCACTCCCAACTGGGACACATGAAAAGATTCCTCACATACCCATAACTCGGGGCTATACCTCAAATCGTGATGGAAATCAAGCACCTAATAGTTTTTCTATCCTCCAGCGGGCCCTTCTCGTCGCTTCCAAATCATATGATTACATCTCGCTATTATAACATACTCATCGCATAGCCATCCGACTATCACTTCTACTATCAGGGACACTACCGAACATATAAGTTCAAAAACACTTGCTCACACGATCAGCACCTCGATGCTCAAGCCATAGGCAGAAACCCGGCCTCGAGTCCTCCAGACTGGACCAACATCAGCACACAGAGATCACATCCCGCCTCTCAATTAGGGAATCACAAGCCATCGATGCACATCAGATACTGAGCACTCGTTCGCGCGTACGAATGAATGGAAGGAATTTAAAGAGTTATATTTCAAGCTGAATCAAGGACGCACCATAAAAGTTCAAGAATGTAAAGTTTTCCTATAGGTTCTGCAGCCTCTCGAGGATAAATACAGACGTCTCCGTACCGATCCGCAAGGCTATACTAAACCTGCTCATGACTCATGAGACCTAGGCTCTGATACCAACTTGTCACGACCCTAAACCCAAACCCGGCCGTGATGGCGTCTCTCGTGAAGACAAGGCCAGCTGACACACTTCCAATTCACTTTAAGCAGTTAAAATAATAAAATCCAAGTCTTTAATATAAATAAAAGCCCAAAATAACAATATAAGTTATGGAAATCAAAACCAACACAACCCGACATCAGGGTGTCATCAGTCATGAGCATCTATAATAATACTAAAAGTATGAAGTCTAATCCACTACTACATAACTAAATCAAAAAGAACTAAGATAGAGGGAGAATGCACTGGGCTACAAATTCACCAAGCAGCTACCTAGTAAATCTCTGAAGACCTGTTGGAACTATTATCCCTCATGAGCAGGACCTATAGCGCCCGAATCTGCACACAGGGGTGCAGGGAGTAAAGTGAGTGCTCCAACTCAGTGAGAAATAAAAATAAATAAAGACTGAGCGATATAAAATCATGTAAGGCACAACATTAAGCTAAAAGAGGCATAGGAAAAATCAGTAAATATGATTAAGCAGTGAAATCTCATAAACATCCTTTAAACAGTTAAACAATATACAGGGAAAACATCTAAAAAGTAAACACATAATAACTGCCCCTCGGGCACAGTAACAATAAAATCAATCCCTCAGATAATATCACAGAACAATACCAGCCCCTCAGGCTATATCTCATATCACAATGGGTACCCGCGCTCACTGGGGATGTACAGACTTCGGGAGGGGCCCTTTATGGTCTAAGCGCAATATCAAGCCATCTCGTGGCATCATAAACAAGCTCTCGGTCTCATATCAAATCTCAAGCCACCTCGTGGCATACAATCTCAGGCCCTCGGTCTCAATATCATAATCAATGTATCACTGCTGCGGCGTGCAGCCCGACCCAAATGTATCCTCACAATACAGGCCCTCGGCCTTACTCAGTCAGAATCTCATAAGCCCCTCGGGCATCAGTAAAACATGGAGCTCAACTCATAATATCTTTAAAAATATCATTTAATGTGTTTAAAACAGAATAACATAGCTGAGTTTTGAAAATAGTGAAAATATAGCATGGCTGAGCACATTATGAAATCAAATAGTGAGGAAATATCATTTAAAATTCTCTAAGGGTTCAAATAGCTGACACGAAGCCCACATATGGCATTTAGCCCAAAATATAATAATATTAAATAATTAACTATTAAATACGCAGTAAAATAGTCATTTGGGATGGACTAAGTCACAATCCCCAACGGTGCACGACCCCATGCTCGTCATCTAGCATGTGTCTCACCTTAACATAGCCAAACTGTGTGAGATTCCTGGGTTTCATACCCTCAAGATAGTATATAAAATCATTACTTACCTCGAACTAGCCCGAAAAGCTACTCTGCAACATGTTTGCCTCTCGAATCAACTTCCGGGTGCTCATAATCTACCAAGTTCAGATTTTTATCATCAAATTATGCTAAACGAATAAATTTCAATTGAAAAATATCAATTTTAAGTACAAAGCCCGAAATTAGTCAAAGCCTGACCCCTGGGTCCGTGCCTCAGAACATGACAAACTTTATACCAAAATGTTCTTCATCATCTCACGAGTCCGTACATATAAAGAACTCAAAAATTGGAGTTTGTTTGACCCCTCAAATCATCCCTAGAAGGTCTCATAATCTCAAGCCCTAACTCCATATTTTTCTACTGATTTTCATGAATTAAACACTAATATTTTATTCCTTAATCACAAATAATCGAGTTTTAGGGTCCAAAATCCTTTCCTCAATGGATAACAATGATTTCCTCTTTATAAAATCGCCTCAAAGCTCTTTTCCCATTCAAAAATAGTATAAAAGGGTTTAATGATCGCAGAGGGTTTATTTAAACACTACTCATGCACTTTACTGTTCACCCGAGTTACTGTTCATGCTGTTGTGAAAAAATGCAAAAGCTTTTCTTCTAGTCTAAATTGATTCGTTAAACTTTTGAGATCCACCCGAGGCCCTCGAAAATCTCAACAAATATACGAACATGTCCCATAACATCATTCAAACTTAGTCGAGCCTTCGAAACACCAAAAACAACATCAAAACACCAAAATCATATCAAATTCAAGCCTATGAACTTTGAAATTCCTAAATTACACCAACGATGCCGAAACTATCCAAAACAACTCCGATTGACATGAAATTTTGCAAACATATCCAAAATGACATTACAAACCTGTTCCAACTATCGAAATTCCATTCCGACAGCCTATTTTCCACTGCCTATCGGTAATCGCCAAAAACTAACTTTCGCCAATTCAAGCCTAATTTTACACCGAACATCACAAAAATATTCCGGACACACTCCTAAGTCCCAAATCACCTAACGAAACTATCCGAGCCATAAAATCCACCTTTCGAAGTCATTTACAAACGATTCAAAACTTGGTCAAACCTTTCAAATTTGAAGCTTCAAACTGAGAGATGTTCTTCCAAATTCATTTCGGTTACCCTGAATCCAAAACCAACGATTTACATAAGTCATAATGCATAATACGGGGCTAGACATGCCTGAGAACTCTCAAGTGAAGTGCAAAAGCTCAAAACAACCGGTCGGGTCGTTACACACACTTTTTTTTGATGTTTTGTTTTTTTTAATTTTTTTTCCGTATTCTAGAAGCCGGCCAACTTACAAGCCGAAGCAAATAAATGCGCAAGTAGCGCGTAACATGCATCAGGATGGTCTTTTATTTCGAGTACACCTGTCATAGACGGACGCAACCCCTGTGTTGAGTCCTCAAAGTCAAATGCACGTGATACAAACAAGCTTTCCTACTAGGGATTAGATATGAGGCTCTAGGTTTTAAAAGCTGGGTGCATTATTCTAGACCTGGCTTACCCGAGCGGACAGCTTGAGCTGAGGGTGGGGGAGGGGCAACGTAACGGGAATACATAAGCTTCACCTGCTTTGTAACTTGTCCGAACCTCGTTCTAAAATTGAGATATTGATAACACTGAAATGCACTTCAACCCAAACTTATGAAATTCCTCCAAAAATGCTAGCTTCTATAATAGGTTCCGAAACATTCCCGGATCTTCCAAAACCCGATCTGGACATACGCCCAAGTCCGAAATAATCATACAAACCTGCTAGAACCTTCGAATCCCGATTCCGAGGTCATTTACTAAAAAATTCAATCTTAGTCAATTCTTTCAACTTAAAGCTTCCGAAATAAGAATTCTTTTTCTAAATCAACTCCGAACTTTCTGGAATTCAATTCCGACCATGCGTACAAGTTATAATACCTGAAGTAAAGCTATTCATGGCCTCAAACCGTTGAGCGATACGCTAGGGCTCCAAACGATCAGTCGGGTCATTACAACATTACAAATTCATAACCGCACGGACGACTCATGTGCCAAGAGAGTGACAATATTTAATAAATGCATGGACCACTCACGTGCCAACAATAATAATAACTCATAACTGCACGGACAACTCACTTGCCAATAGGATATCTCACATATAAGGCAAGTATCAGAGAGTACATGTAAATGGTCAATAACACCAGGATTCATCTTCTTAACCGATATGGGTGATTTAATTACGTGTATGCTTGTGCAAGTGTTTTTCCACAATTCAAGTCAACAAGTAAGAGCAGGGACAACGAATGACACATAAAAAACAATCACTTACACGGTATAACTCACATAGGGTAGGCATACCACTACACAACTAATAATAATAGTAATGCCTCTGGGTCATCACAAGTCACCACAAATCATTTCCTAACATAGCGCACCTTGTCTCGCCACGTACAATATAATAAAGTAAATGGCCGCCTTGTCTCGCCGCACGTGCATAATAAAATTATCACCTTATCTCGCCACATGTGCAAACACACATATATAGCCCGCCTTGTCATACCGCATGTGCATATATCAATAGTAACAATAGCACGGCAGAAACCTCGTGCAACACAATAACAATCACACAACAGAAAGAGGTAAACAACATGGGCGCTCCCAAGGTACTGCCTCGCAATCCCAAAAAAATATGCAACAGGGACGCTCCCGAGGTACCGCCTCGTAGTCCCAAAAGTAGATATACAACAATGACAAAACACAAGAATACGACAAGTAAATCAACTCGGGAACGCGTGAACACAGAGAGACGAAAGAACGAACTCACAAGGAAAGGTACAACAGGAAATAATGGTACAACATTGCAATAACTCAACAAGGAAGAGATACTATGTAGCAAAGATACCACATAAGTACAAATTCAACGACAGGGGGGATAACGTGAATCAACGACTCCAATTAAGGGTAAGTCAACAATGATAAGGGGTCACAAATCTTCAATTAGGATTGAGCAATTACGGAAGGGAATTGAAAAACTCAATTAAGAATAAGCAATTATGGAAAGGATAGCATATCAATTAAAAGAAGTAACAACTTCAATTAAGGCACATAAGAGATTAATCGGTAATAAGAACAAAACATGAAATAATTAATTCCAATTAAGACACGTAAGTTGAATTTAGTGAAGGAATTTAAAATAACAAAAAAACTTCATATCTAATGGACTTAAGAACTAAGATCCCTAAACGATCAAATTTCCACAAATTATCCTGAGCACTTACTCGTCACCTCGCGTACACAGCTTCAAATGACACAATTATCACCAAAGATTCAAATCCTAAGGAGTAGTTCCCCCACAAAAAGTTAGGCAAGATACTATCCTCAAAGAAGCTAGACCTCTACTCTAAAATAAACCTCTCAAGTGAAATAACCTCTGGACAACTCAAATCTAACCAAAATAACTTCGTAGTATAAATAAAACTCATACAAAACTATTTCGGATAATAAAGCTTCAATCTTTATCAAAAACTAAAATCAACCCAAAGTCGACCCCTGGTCCCGCACCTTAGAGCCCAATAAAATTTACAAAACCCGAACACCCATTCAATTACGAGTCCAACCATACAAATATCATCCAATTCCGACTCTAAATCGATGTTCAAAACCCAATTATTCTCTTTCGAAAAGTTTTTGATAAAAACCCCAATTCTCCAATCAAAATATGAATTAATTCAAAAATAAACTTTTGTAATAATATTAAAATATAAAAATTATAGTTAGATTACCCCATGAAAAGACGAGAAGAACATCGTGAAATCACCTCAATCGGAGCTCTAGAACTCAAGATATGCTTTAAATACCAAAATAACGCGGTCTAATTTTTTTATACTTAGGGATTTTTGCTTTTGCGACAAAACATCTGCACCTGCGCATTTTTAGTTGTAATTTCTGCTTTTGCGGACCATTTTTTGCACATGCGCGGTCGCAGATGCGGACCTAACTTCGCATCTGCGAAGCACAAGCACCAACTCTCTACTCCGACACTAAAATGAGCATAGCTTCCTCATACAATGTTCAAATTCAATGATTCTTTTTAATTATGATACATATCTAATGGTTCAATCAAAACAGAAATTGGAGCTCACTTGCTTAATGTGGTATTATTTATGCTTGAAGAAACGAAGTTGAAACATAAAAAACAAGCGCAACACAACCCAAACCTATTCGAAACTCACCCGATCCCCTGGGGACCACATCCGAACATGTCAATAAGTCCCAAAACATAACATATACCTTCTCGATTCCTCAATCACATCAAACAACACAAAGCTACAAATCGCACCTCAAATCGAACTTAATGAACTTATGAACTTTCAACTTCTACAACTCACGCCGAAACATATCAAATCAACCCGGAATGATGCCAAATTTTGTATGCAAGTCTCAAATGACATAACAGAACTAATCCAACTCTTGGAATCGTAATCTAAACCCCATATCAATAAAGTCTACTCCTGGTCAAACCTCTTAACCTTCCAAAACTTCAACTTTCCAATTTTTGCGAAATTACTTCAAATTATCCTACGACCCTCCAAATCCAAATCCAGATGCACGCCTAAGTCCAAAATCACCATACAGAGATATTGGATTCATCAAAATTTCATTTTGGAGTCGTGCTCAAAAGTCAAACTCCGGTCTAACTCTTACCATTTAAGCTTCTAAAACAAGAATCCTTCTACCAAATTAATCCGGAATCATCCGAAATCCGAACTCGACCACACACGCTAGTCATAAATACATAATACGGAGTTGCTCGAGACCTTAAGCCACTGAACAGAACGCTAATTGTCATTGTCATACAAATTTTTAGTGACTTACCACTTTAATATAATACAATAAATATAATTTTGTATTACTCCTGAAATTTAACTTGACTTTATCCAGTATGACTATTTCTCATAAATCTTTCTGTGCTTAAAATTTATCAATAATATTTTTAGTATTATTTATTTATTTAATTCTATCAAGTAAATTTAAAGTGCGGATAGGACTATATTTATCTATACTCCTTTTTATAAGTTAGTTTGTGTTCTATAAATTTTTTCATTACGTGTTTATCTATAATACGAGTATTGTTGTATTATTTTACTAAATGGGCGGTGTTGAATTAATTTAAAGTGTAAATAGAGAGGTTCTGTTATTAAATGTCATAAATCTACCAGTAATTATAATAATAATTTTTTTAGTATTATATTCAATAAGAAATTAATTGAATTCTCATTCCCTTTTGTATTTAATATGAAACTTTGACTTTTAGTTTGTGATTGACATTAGTGTACTTGCTCGCCTTTGCGCGATCATAAAAAAATTAAAATAAATTTAAATATTTAATTTTTTAAAAGAAAACCACACTCTATAATAATCAGTTAAGCTTGCTATTACATAAAAACATCATTTATTTATACCTTGATATAACTTGATCAATAATCAACTAAGCATCTTAAAATAAAAAAAACACTATTTAAAATATGATTCCCATATAGCTCATGCAACAAATTCCTAAGAGATATTCTAGTGACTACAATTTAAACTTAGAATCCACACTTCATCCCTTGTACGTACTAAAAGGACAAAACTGATAGTAAATGCGACGTGAAATATTTGCTTAAAAAAAATAAAAAATAAACCATTACAGTGAAAGGAAGAAATGACAAAAAAAAAATTATGAAATATCTCTAGCATCTTCATAATGTTTATTCCACCACCATCTTTCCATAACATGATAGTAATACCAGTTTTATAAAACTATTTTAGAAAATAGCAAATGAAGAAGTGAACCAATTCTCAAATTGCTCATATACAATATAATAACTTGCTCTAAGGTTCTTTGAATATGTCACTATATTCTTCTTCTAAAAGAATTTGTCAAAGACTATATGAATGAATAAAATCGGATAAAGTAACTTCATAGAACTCAGAGTTCTTGTAGAAGCCAGGATCACTCTAGCTATCAAATCTTATCCACAACTTGATCAAGATTCCTATTTTGTTTCATAACCTAGAAACAAAAAAATAGAGAAATCATGCAAAATGTTGACAATTAAAGTAGAATAGGGGATCAAAAGTTTATTAAAAAAAATATACCACATTATCAATTAATGTACTTTATATATTCAATATTAGAGTAGTAAAAGAGACTTTATAATAAAGGTAGTTATTATAATATTAGTATATTACAGTGATTATTAGCTTTGCAACATTATAAATGATCTTGACTCTTTCTCTTATCTTGTATTAGTCACTTTTAGACTTTTTGGATAAGGCAATAACAAAATAAGAAAAATGCAAAAAATAAAATAAAAGAGAGAGATAGAAAAGATTCAAAGTTTTTCTGGTCTAAAAGATTTATCATTTCACTTCTCCTAAGAGTATGATACATAAAGATACGACGACCCTAGTGCCTTCTCCAGAAATATATTAGTAACTTTTAAAGACTAAAAATTACAAAGTTTTAAAGCATTTTATTCATTAAATGCTCAGATATAAAGGGAATTGTGAGTGCTACAAAACACAAAATCAGAAAATATTAGAAGCATAAAAGAAACTGGAAAAATAGTAAAGATTAAGAAATATTTCGAGTCCACAATTTGCTTGTGCGTCCTTAAGGAATTTTAACCCCCTCACACTTTTCCAAGATAATGGATTAAATCCTCCCAGTATTAAACGGAATAAACCTTCCCGCAACAGTGGCAATACAAACTGTTGGATACCAACGAACTCAAAGAACATAGCAATATCACACTTACGTATTTGAGAGAGAGAGACTGCGACTTAGAATGCAATATTTTCAGAAAGAAGGAAGTTCTGTAATATTTTTGGTGTATTAAAAACGAAGCAATGCCTAAGAATTTATAGGCAATTATTGGAAGAGGTGTGATGTTTGTTCTAGAAAATATGTCTGTTTAGAAGTTTACACGTCCTGCTGCGGTCCTACCGCGGTTACACTAGGACCGTGGCTAGACTAGCCTTCTGAATCTGCAGCAGTGTTCTGGCGCGGTCCTACCGCGGTTACGCTAGGACCGCGGCCAGACTATCCTTCTGAATCTTCAGCAGTGATCTGACATTTAATTAATTATTAAATAATTAATTAAATAAGTTTTGTACAAAAATAATCTTATCGATCGATCATTTGACAAATCCAAATCCAAATCTAAATCTAAATCCAAATCCAAAGCCGAAGCCGAGCCGAGCGAGCGACGACGTCGGCGCTAGGGTTCATTCTCTTCAACTCCTTTAAGAGCTTTAAGAAGTGATTCTATATATAAGCACACAAATGTAGTTGTCCCTCACCAATGAGGGACAAAGTGCAAGTCAAAAGCTCACTTCATTCAAATTTTTATTTCCCTCCATTTTATTTCCCATACCTTTAAAGTCCAACAATTCCCCACATGAATGGGAATGACTATAACAAGATTGATCATAGATGAAAGCTGTGTGATTTTCAAGTAAGGATTAATTGCATCTCGATAAGTAGGTTTCCCTTTGAACTTTCCGTGGTGAACATATATTGGATATACTTGGTCAATCGGTAGATTTGATATCTTTGAACCATCGAACTTTAGTGTATACCTAGACAACCATATGTCACACAACCAACCCTTAACCGTCTTTTGGTTCTCATTGTTGTGTTCGTTTCATCCATGAACACCGCCCGGTTTCATAAATGCGTAGAGAATTGGCCTTACAAAATTCTCATTGAAGCGACTTCCACTTCACACTTAGAAAGGTGATTCCTAAACGTGTAATCCTTTAGATTTATACTATTTGATAACTACCACATCAAACTGTAACGACCCGACCCGTCGTCTCATGTATCTCCACTTGTTTTCCCCATTTTATGCTTCTATATGTTTCATTATATGTGTTTGGTGAATTTGAAGTAATTCTGATAGAGTTTGGTTGGAAATGAGATAATTAATCTCTTTAAAAGAAAGTTAGTTTGGAAAAGTCAACCTGATGTTGACTTATGAGTTAGAGGGCTTGGAATGGATTTTCGATGATTCGACTAGTTTCGGGTGATGATTTGTGACTTAGGAGCGCAATCGGAGTTTAATTTGGAGGTCCGGTATAGAATTAGGCTTGAATTGGCTAAATTTGAATTTTGGCGAATTCCGGTTGATAGGTAAAATTTTGATCCGAGGGTCGGAATGGAATTCCGAGAGTTGCAGTAGCTTCGTTAGGTGATTTTGGATGTGTCTGCAAAATTTTAGGTCATTCGGACGTCGTTTGGCCGGGTTTTTGATTGAATGAGAATTTTGAAAGTTTTAGTTTAACTTAAGTTTTGATTTGATGAAAATGGACGATTTTGATGTTAACGATAGTGATTTTATGGTTCGAGCAAGTTTAAATGAGGTAATAAATCATATATATGCTTTTGGTTGAGGTCCCGAGGGCCTCAGGGTGGTTTCAAATGGCTAACGGGGCTTTTTGAGTTGGAAAATTTCAGCAAAAATTGCAGAGAAATTTTGCTCTATACGATCGCATAGGTAGGTCTGCGATCTCATAGAAGGTTCTGAGAGGGGTGAAGAATTTCTCTATGCGATCGCGTGAAGGAGTCTGCGATCGCATAGGCTTGAGGAGTTTGGTCAGTGCGGTCGCGTGGGTATGCCTGCGATCGCGTAGAAGGGGAAGGCAGTGTTCTGCGATCGCATGGCCTTTCCTGCGATCGCGTAAGAGGAAAAATAAGGGGCTGGAATTTGTTCTCCGCGATCGCATGAGGGACACGATCGCATAAGGTTAAAAATGCCTGGGCAGAATGCTTTTAAGGGTTATTTCATCCGCGACCCATTTATTATTTCACCATTTTTACTCCGCCAAGAGAGCTTTTTGGTCGATTTGAAGAGGGTTTTCGACGGGTATTGATTGGAGGTAAGTCTTTTGACTTAGAAACATCATTTTATTAAAGAATCAACACTTAAATTCATGAAAGTGGGTTGAAATTGTGAATAACTAGGGCTTGGTTTTGAAAAATAAATTTTTGGGATTTGAAAGGCCATTTGAGTTCTGATTTTGGTAAACTTTATATGTACGGACTCGTGGCGAGTCGAGGAATCCGTTGATGTGACTTTTGTAATTTTTTGAGAAGTGGGCCCGGGGCTCGGGTTTTGCCAACTTCGTGTTTTTGAGAATTTTTCGAGTAATTTCAATTGGGTTATGTTCCATTAGCCTATTGTAATATATTCATTGTGGTTTTGACTAGATTCAACGCGCGAGGAGGCAGATTCGAGAGGAAAAGGCATGGCGGACTAGTTTTGTGGCCGGCTTGAGGTGAGTAATAGATGTAGATGATGACCTGAGGGTTTGAAACCTCGGTATATCATACTGTGACACTATATTGAGGTGAGACACATACTCTACGGTGAGTGCGGGGTCGTTTGTGATTGGAGGACTATGGCTTAGTCCGTCCGAGTGATGTTCATAATGTGCATTGACTAGAAATTGATTGATAAACATCCTACTTGGATTGCTATGAGTATATTTGGGCTGCTTGCCGATTATTTGGATCCCATAGGGATTATTATCACTGCTTCCATGATGCTTAGCATGTTTTCATGATATTAGTCCTGAGTTAAACACTGTCTCGAAATGATTTGTAAATTTCTAAGGTTTTAAATCACTTAAACTATAATACCTGTTAAATGAAACCGAAAATGGTAAACTTGATTGTGCCCGTGTGGCTTGCATGCATATATAACTGGACTGATTGTGGACCGGGCTGCACGCCGCAGCGAATGCTACGATGATACTGCGCTTGGGCTGTAGGAGCCCCTCCGGAGTCTGTACACACCCCCAGTGAGCGCGGGTACCCATGGATCATGCTACGCGCCGTAGCGGTCATGTGCATTGCATTGCATTCATACATCTATAACTACCTGTGTGATCTGTCATTAATTGTGGTTATTACACTGTTAAATGTGTAGGAGTATTGGTTATATCTTTGCATTGTTGTATTTCGGGTTTTCTTACTTTCAGCCATTATATATGTCTATTACCACTGAGTTGGAAGTACTTACTTTACTCCCTGCACCATGTGTGCAGATCCAGGTATCTCGGGAGTTTAGCTGAGCTTTTTGCTGATTTCAGAGTTTTTTCGGAGTTGTCGAGGTAGCTGCCTGACGTCCGCAGGACCCGACTCCTCCCCTATCCCCTGTTATTTGTCTTTCCGCATATTTCAGACTATGTATTATTACAGTCTTATTATACTGTAATGTTAGAGGCTCTAGACTCATGACCCCTAGGTCTTTGGAAGATTTCCGAGTATTATCTGGATATTTGACTTGTTTACTCTATCAGTTAAAAACTTTTAGCTTCACTACTGTTAATGATAATTAATTAAATGGTTTTTGAGCTTCATGCTCGGGTTGAGAGCGTAAATGGTCGGGCTTGCCTAAAAATTGTGTTGGGTGCCATCACGATCGGGATTGGGGTCGTGACAAGTTGGTGTTAGAGCCTAGGTTACTAGGCCTCATGAGTCATGAGCCGGTTAGTAGAGTCTCGCGGATCGGTACGTAGACGTTTGTATTTATCCTCGAGAGGCTGCAGAACCTTTAGGAAAACTTTACTTTCTTGGAATCCTTATCGTGTGTACTTGATTCAGCTTGAGATATAACTCTTGAAATTCCTTCCACACGTTTGTATGCGCACATGAGCGCTCGATATTATAAGTGTCTTGATGGCTTGTGATTCCCCGATCGAGGGGCGAGATGTGATTCCGTGAGTTCGATGTTGGGCCATTCTAGAGGACTTGAGGCCGGATCTTGCCTATGTCTTGAGCACCGAGGTGCTGATTGTGTGAGTAAGTATTCTGAACTTATATGTTCGATATTGTCCCTATTAGCCGAAATGACAGTTTGATATCTATGTGATGAGTATGTTATCACTGCAAGATGTATCTATGTGACTTGGTAGTGATGAAGGAGTCTGCTGAATGATAGATGAGCTGTTAAGTGGTTCGTTTCCTATTGTGATCTGTTGTGTAGCCCCGAGTTATGGGCGCGTGAAGAATATTTTCGTGTCTCCTAGTTGGGAAGTGAAGTACACTATGTGTGGCGATATGAGTTCAGGATCAGGAAGACTTAATGGATGTGTTATGTGTATGATGTTGGGAGGTGTGCTGAAATACTAAATTGAGGCGAAGCAGGTGGGATATCTCCTGCGGGGTGTTCTTAAGGGGTACGATTCTTATGTACACTGTTAGAAGATCTCACGTGTAATTGAAGGGTACGTGTTAAAATTTGATAAATTCGGGTCGCTTAAGAGAATGGACTCAGCTAATATGGGGATGAATGCGAGGTTTGTAGGGGATTTCAGTATCCGAGGATCTGTGTTTTCATAAACTAGTAGAAGATTTGAGTTTAATCTCACTATAATATTGTGGCATCATTAGAGTAAAAGTATTATGGGTTATTAAATGTGTCCTGATAGATGGCTTTGAGCCAAGTTGGGGAGGTTACGGTTGATTAGCTGATTGCACGGTTATGTGCTATGTTGGTTCCTTTTGAGATATGCTGGCGGATCAGTCCTGGTTGCAGAAAATGAGCTGAGGATGGCACGAGTGAAGCAAAATTTTGATAAAGGT
>MU709642.1:0-89660 GCA_026770625.1 Nicotiana glauca
ACCTGAGGAAGTTTTTCCAGAGGCTCCGCAGGTACAATCTCAAACTCAATCCAGCAAAGTGTGCGTTTGGAGTCCTGTTAGGGAAGTTGTTGGGATTTGTGGTAAGTAGACATGACATTGAATTAGACTCGTCCAAAATTAAAGCCATCCAGGAGTTACCACCGCCAAAGAGCAAGAAAGAAGTGATGAGTTTGCTTGGCAGGTTGAATTATATCAGTAGGTTCATTGCCCAACTTACAATGACTTGCAAGCCAATCTTTAAGTTGCTGAAGAAAGATGCTGTGGTCAGATGGACGGATGAATGTCAGGCAGCATTTGACAAGATTAAAGAGTATTTGGCCAGTCCACCTGTGTTGGTTCTGCCAAAGCCGGGAAGACCCTTGATCCTTTATCTGACAATTTTGGATAACGCTTTTGGCTGTGTACTGGGGCAGCATGATGTTACGGGAAAGAAAGAACAGGCAATTTACTACCTCAGCAAGAAGTTTACATCTTACGAGGTAAAGTACACGCAGCTTGAGAGAACGTGTTGTGCTTTAACCTGGGTTGCGCAGAAATTGAAGCATTACTTGTCATCATATACTACCTATCTTATCTCACGGTTGGATCCTTTGAAGTACATTTTTCAAAAACCCATGCCCACAGGGAGGCTCGCAAAGTGGCAAATCTTGCTCACGGAGTTTGATATTGTCTACGTGACTCGTACTGCGATGAAAGCACAAGCAGTGGCTGATCATTTAGCTGAGAATCCAGTTGATGATGAATATGAACCTTTGAAAACATACTTTCCTGATGAGGAGACAATGCATATTGAGGAATCAGAACTAGATGAAAAACCAGGGTGGAAGTTGTTCTTTGATGGGGCTGCCAATGCCAAAGGTGTTGGAATAGGAGCGGTACTTATTTCTGAGACAGGGCAGCATTACCCTATTACAGCTCAGCTTCGTTTTTACTGCACCAATAACATGGCTGAATACGAGGCATGTATCTTAGGTTTAAGGTTGGCTATAAACATGGGTGTCCAGGAGATCTTGGTCATGGGCGACTCGGATCTTTTGGTACACCAGATCCAGGGAGAATGGGAAACACGAGATTTAAAGCTCATACCGTACTGTCAATGTTTGCATGAACTTTGTTAACGATTTCAGTCAATAGATTTCAGTCACATTCCAAGGATTCATAATGAAGTCGCTGACGCATTGGCCACTTTGGCATCGATGTTGCATCATCCAGATAAGGCATACGTGGACCCATTACAGATTCAGGTTCGAGATCAGCATGCCTATTATAACATGGTGGAGGAAGAGCTTGATGGGGAGCCGTGGTTTCATGATATCAAAGAATACCTCAGAATGGGAGTATATCTGGTACAGGCCACAGGAGACCAAAAGAGAGACATTAGATGCTTAGCAAGCGGATTTTTCTTTAGTGGAGGAGTGTTGTAGAAAAGAACTCCAGATCTAGGTTTATTGAGGTGCATGGATGCTACACAGGCTACAGCTATCATGACTGAGGTACATGCAGCAGTTTGTGGACCTCATATGAGTGGATATGTACTAGCAAAGAAGATTCTTCGAGCAGGATATTATTGGCTCACTATGGAACAAGATTTTATCAGTTTCGTACGCAAGTGTCATCAGTGTCAAGTACATGGAGATTTGATTCATTCTCCTCCGAGTTGCACACAATGTCGGCACCATGGCCCTTCGTTGCTTGGGGAATGGATGTCATTGGGCCAATCGAGCCATCAGCATCTAATGGGCACAGGTTTATTCTAGTAGCCATTGATTATTTCACTAAGTGGGTTGAGGCAAAAACTTTTAAATCACTGACCAAGAAGGCAGTGGTCGATTTTGTGCATTTAAATATCATTTATCGATTCGGAATTCCGAAGGTGATTATCACAGATAATGGTGCCAATCTCAACAGTCATTTGATAGCAAAAACATGTCAGCTGTTTAAGATCATGCACCGCAATTCTACCCCATATCGTCCTAAGGCGAATGGAGCAGTCGAGGCAGCTAACAAAAACATCAACAAGATACTTCGGAAAATGATGGAAGGATCCAGGCAGTGGCATGAGAAATTACCTTTTGCTTTGTTAGCCTATCGCATTACTATTCACACTTCAGTAGGAGCGACTCCTTACTCATTGGTGTACGGAACGGAGGCAGTGATACCAACAGAGGTTGAAATACCATCACTTCGGATTATTGCTAAGCAGAAATTGATAATGATGAGTGGGTCAAAGCCTGTTTGGAACAATTGAACTTAATTGATGAAAAGAGATTGGAAGCAGTATGTCATGGACAGTTATACCAACAGAGAATGGCAAGAGCATATAACAATAAAGTGCGTCCGCGGAAGTTTAAAGTGGGGCAATTGGTGTTAAGGCGTATCTTACCTCATTGGGCTGAAGCAAAAGGAAAATTCACCCCCAACTGGCAGCGGCCGTTTGTTGTAACACGAGTGTTGTCCAAAGGTGCATTGTATCTAATAGATGTGGAAGGAAAATGTGTAGAAATGGCTATCAACTCTGATGCAGTTAAAAGATATTATGTATGATTTCTTTATCTTTATGTACCTAATTGTATTTGGCATGTTTTGAGATTGAATTGATGAAGGCATTTTGTTCTGCTATCCAAACACTTTATCCTTTGTTATCCCTTTGAGCTTTATGCTATTTTCTTTCGTATCCCTCTTTCGGAATCAACAACAAAACTCAAGAACCCGAATGGGGAAGTAAGTGGAGAAACAAGAGAAAAACAGTGAGAAAGAAAAGAAAAGAAAAAAAGAGAAAAAGAAATAAAAGAAAAGAAAAGAAAAGAAAAAGAAAAGAAAGAAAAGAAAATAGAAGGAAAAGAAGAGAATGAAAAGAAAGGAAAATAAAAGTGGAAGAAAGATCGCAACAACAAAAGTAGTCACCTGAACTACGTTTGACTTAATCCCGAAAGGGTACGTAGGCAGCCTCTCTGAGGTTCAGTCACAACAAAAGAAAAGTCCAAAAATCCCCAAGAAGAAAACTGGGGCAGAAGTTGTGGTTGTTGCAAGAACTATGATTCCGAAAGTTGTAATTTTGAACCCACGTTGAATTATTTTGAGCCTCTATACCCTTCTTTCTAAAACCCATCCAAAAGCCATATTACGGTCCAAAGAAAAACCTTTTGATCAATTTTAAGAAATGCCAATACAAGCAGGTAAGGTGATTCATGTTGTGGACAAAACTCTGGGGCCAAAAGAAAAATGATAAAAATGAGAGAGTCTTATTGGTGAAAACCCTCATGGGCACCATAAGGCAATGTGAGTTGAGAAAAATGAAAATGAGAGAGTCTTATTGGTGAAAACTCTCACGGGCACCATAAGGCGAAGTAAGTTTTGAGAGATATTAAAAATGAGAGAGTCTTATTGGTGAAAACCCTCACAGGCACCGTAAGGCGAAAGTGAGTTTTCAGATTGGGCAAATGAAAGAAGTTTGTGGTTGAAATATGTTTGAAACGTGGAAAGACAAGCGAGGTTTGGATTTTGGCGACAGTTGGGTTGAAAGTATGAAACAACAAATGTGGAAATGGAAAGTTGATTGGTGGGACAGACTAGGCTCGCTAATCCAAAATGCATGGCATGATCAATAGAATCAGCCTTTCCACTCAGATAAGTCCTATCCTTTTCTCTTCATTACAACTCATTCGTTTTCAGAGTCTTTCTATCCTCAACCTTCGAGGTCATTGCATTTCATTCTTTAGAAATCTGTCTATAAGACGTTTCAGTTCAGTTCTATTCAAAAACAAAGAAGGATGTCAAAGCTAACTACCAGCTTCCCAGTTGTATGGCACAATGAGGTTGGGACATATCAAAGAAAGTAAAGCATGAAGGACCAACAGAAATCCCATCAGTGGAATAATCAGGAGAAGCAAATTTTCACAAAGAAGGGGACAGAAATACAAAACAATACGGGTAAAACATTTGGGTCATCAAAATCAGTGGATTGAAAGTCGACCGGGAAGTCAAAGCATGTAAAAGCAAGCCCAAGGAAGCAAGTCAGAGCAAAGTCGGAAGCAGGGACATGGCCAACAAGAATGCCAGCAGCTAACCACCATTTTATATTAACAAATCTTTCTTTGATTAAAACAGGGGCAGAAATTTTCTTTTGTAAGCAGGAGCTCACCTGAAAAATAAGGGAATCTTTTCCAAAATTAGCAAGCAGGAGCCCACCTGAAGAAAGGGAATACATTGCAAGCGCAGCAGTCAGGCATCCACCTAAAAAACAAGGGAAGTATAATGCAAGTCTTATCTTTCAAATGTAATATTTGGTAACACAACGCGCCCAGTTATCAAACTGGGGCAGAAAATTTTCTTTGTTTTGTATGGTTGTTGCAAGCGGGAGCCCACCTGAAGAATAAGGGAATATTTTCCAAAATTAGCAAGCAGGAGCCCACCTGAAGAACAAGGGAATACATTTCAAGCGCAGCAGTCAGGCATCCACCTGAAAAACAAGGGAAGTATAATGCAAGGCTTATCTTTCAAGTTTAATATTTGATAACACAACGCGCCCAGTTATCAAACTGGGGCAGAAAAATTTTCTTTGTTTGTCTATTTTTGTTGTAAGCAGGGGCCCACCTGGAGAACAACGAAATATCTTTCGAATTCAGTAAGCAGGAGCCCACCTAGAGAACAAGGGAATACATTTTCAAGTATCGCCATCAGGAGCCCACCTGGAGAACAAGGGAATATCTTTCAAACTCAACAAGCAGGAGCCCACCTGGAGAACAAGGGAATACATTCCAAAGTTTCAGCATTCAGGCGTCCACCTGGAAACCAAGGGAAGTACAATTCAAATTTTAGCTTTTAATTTTTATATTTGATAACATGATGTGCCCAGTCACCAAACTGGGGCAGAAAATTTTCTTTGTTTGTCTATTTTGTTGCAATTAGGAGCCCGCCTGGAGAACAAGGGAATACTTTTCAAGCATCGCCGTCCGGAGCCCACCTGAAGAACAAGGAAATGCCTTTTCAAGTATCGCCGCCAGGAGCCCACCTGGAGAACAAGGGAATACTTTTCAAACGTCAGCAACCAGGAGCCCACCTGAAAAATGGACACATATTTCAAATCGCAACAATCAAGCATCATCAAGAAGAATGGCAAAACATCTCCAAGGCAACAACAAGAATTCCATTGGAAGAACACAAGATACAAGTTCAAGACAACACAAGAGCAAGTTTGAAGACAAATATAGGATTCTTTTGTAACTCATAGATCATAGCTTAGGCTAGCTTCTTTTGTTTTACCACGGTGTAATAAGGAGGTCAGCGAGCAGTAGCAGCAGCAACAGCAATGAGATCACAACTCTTGGTAGTCCCAGCTACCAAACCTTCCCGAACTACACTGACCTGATTCCTGTTTAGCCCAGGTTATGTAGGCAACTTCTGAAGTAGGGTGCGGTTAAAACTTTTCAAAATGCTTCACACGGAATATGTGAACGGGGCAAAAATCGCTCGTTTCCGCTCACTTGTCTTTGCACGAAAACTCTTCGAGTTTCCGGGCAAAGAGGGGCAGCTGTGAGCACGTGATGTTTGCTCTAAACAAATTATTCCAAAAAATTCCAAATAAAATGATTTCTTTATTATTTTACAAATTTTTGAGAATTTTGTGTTAATTGATGCATTGCTATTTGTGCATGATCATTCATAAGAAAATATAAAATTATGCATTTTCATTTAGGGATTTAATTTCATATTTAATATTAATTAGTATTAGTAGGAAGAAAATAACAAAATAGTTCACTTTTTGCATTTTAATTTGTGAATTCGTCATGAAATAGTTTTTAATCAATTTTAGGAATTAATTAGTTTGGCTTAGAAATATATTAGGACTTTATTTTAATCTTTGCAAAATCAGAAAAAATGATAAAAATATATACAAAATGCAAAATAGATAAAAAGATAAAAGAAAAAAAATAAAATGAATGGTCTTAACAAAAGAACAATTTGGGCCAATTTTATTCAAATACTCCTGGCCCAATTCATTTATACCCATCCAGTCCGTTTAATTCTCACCCGGTCCAGCCCCCTACATGCAAAACGACGTCGTTTTGACGTCGTTTAATCTGGATCATCCATTCACCTTCATCCAACGGCCCCTACTGATTCCCATTTAAACAAAACGACGTCGTTTTGGCCAGGATTAATCGTAGCCATTGATTTTTAAGATCCAACGGCCACAAATGATTTTTGGTATTTTGATATAATTGTCTGAAACCTTCAGAGACAATTTTTATCTTCCTCATCTTCATTGTTCATCATCAGCCCTATAACGCCGCCGTGTTCCGCCGCCGGAAATCGCCTCACGGCGGCGGCCAACTTCCAATCACCCCAAAATTTTCACCATAGCCTCGTCTCTGTCTCCCCACTCCAAATCCACCATTGTTTTCTTCCAAATCCCCATCAAATGCTCCAAATCTTCAAAACCCTAGCCGCCGCCGGCGAACGCCGGTCATTCCAATGGCCACCTGAAAAACACCATAGATGCTCCTTCTTCTCCTTTTTCCAATCCTCATGGTTGTTTCCCTCGAATATTCCCCCATCTCGTCGAATAATCAATTGAATATTTCCGGCCAAAACACAAAGTATGCCAAACAGTCCCAAATTAACACCCTCTCATCGCTTGAGCCTCCTTTACCTAATCCCTAGACCCGTTTGTCTCGAATCTGCCTGGGTTTTCTCGAATATCCATTTAATTTTTCTAGCCAAAGAACCCTAAATCAAATCTTTGTGATTTCGGACCGTAAAATCCCTAATCATGTGTTTTCTTTTGAAAATACACGATTAGGGATGTTACGCGTCAGGAATCTTTGGAAGATTCAAACGTTAAATGGTTGGCCATAGTTTGCTTTATCAGTAAGTATTCTTTAGTCCGTTGATTTTATTAGTATAGTTTAATTTCTTTTTTTCTTCTTTTTCGTTCCATCTGTTTCAATCAGTTAAATTCATACGTTCATTTTTGTTATACTTTGTTTCTTTCGTTTTCATGAATGCTTGACTCAATTGTGTTCTTGTTAATCCCGCTGTAGCTCCTTTTCTTTTGCGTTATGTGTTTAGTTTAATCATGATATAATTGTTCTTTACTTTTAGTTTGCTAACCATAATTCAGTTTTGATGTGTTTCGATGATAATTGGTCGTTAATATAATTAGGCTTTTCTTTGTTCTGTTCATGTGAAGTTGGATTTGGAATTTGATTTGGACTGATTTCAGTTTATTAGTTTGTTAATTGTTCATTCGATATTAGTGTTAATTGGTATAGTGTTTAAGATAGGTTGTTTGGATATAGCTGAATAAATCACCTGTTAGTTAACTTTAGTTAGATTTTAGCTAAGGGTAAGGGGTTTGGTGTGGTTAATTGAAGTTAGTAATTCTTGAATGTTTTAAGGGCATTTTGGGAAGGGAAAAAGGGTAGTTTAATCAGATTTGGTAATTTTTAAAATGAAAAAAGGGTAGTATAGAAATTGTAATGGGTATAGGACTTTCTAGAATAGGCTTTAGTATAGATTTCAGTAAATAAGAGTTACTTACTTGTAGTGCAAGTCAGAAAATAAGGGGTAAAAATAGAAATAAAATAGGGACTAAAGAGTAAAATGAAAATCTGAAATTATACCTTAAGTTTGCCTATAAATAGGCATTCATTTGCCTTGTATAACAAGTTTTTCAGCCTCCAAATTTCCCCCCAAAAGCTCTTTAACTTTCAGATTTAATTTCGAAATTCAAAACCTCCAAAAATATAGAAAAACAAAAGAAAAACCTTGAAAAATCCCAAATTTTTTTACTGTTTCATCAAAAAACCCTTAGGTTACTTTCATTTTTAGTAGTTGAATTACATTTGCTAGATCAATTTCTGTTAGTGGAAGTTTCAGAAGAATTTTTGGTTAATTTCGAGTGGAGCTTGGTCCAACTGCTGTTAGATTTTGGTTGCTGTTTGGTACATAATCTATTGCAAATTAGTTCTGGATTGCCTGAGTTCAATTTTGAGTTTATTTGGGTGGATTCAAGTGGTATACGATTGGTTTCCCTGATTCTTTCCTCTTCTGAACTTTTCCTGGGCTGTTTGTGATCGACTGTTGCTGCTACTGACCTTCCTCCTTACTTTTGTTCAATTTCAGGTACACTTTTGGATCACATTGATGTAATGTTGAATGAGTTTGAAATAGAAGCATAGGCCAAATTCAAATTCATATGGACAATACTGTCTTTGCCATCTGATAATTGCTAGTTAACTGAGTGTTTATACTCTATCTTTGCATTGCTAGGATAACTGTTGGATTATATGTTGTAAGGACTGTTTTGGGACAATTTTAACCTATTAGTTCATTTGATATTGTTAGGATAGCATGGTATGTTTTAGTCAGAATTCTGTGATGCATCTTTAGCAACCACAAACTCGATTCGAATAGTTCTATACGTTAGATTAGATTCAGTTGACTTGTTGACTTCTTTTGTTAGTTTATGGTAGGCAGCATGTTTTGGATTCGTGTCTACTTGGAAACTGTTAAATCATGCTTGTTTAAATAATGGCATTGTTGAATCAGGCTCATTTAGTTTTAAGACTACTGTTAATCAATTAAGTTCCACTTGCTGAGAATGTGGTAGTGATTAAGGCTGGGATACCTCCTTATAATTGCTTTGATTCCTCTCATCAAAGGCTTCTTACATATTTGGGCTCACCCATAGGCCCAATTGGGAAGTGGCCCAGTCTCATCCCCTTGTCCCAAACCGTTTCACGATTGGAAGTGCTGCCTTAAGCAGCCAGTGGGATTCAATCCCAAGCTGGAGGCACCAGTGGCCTTAGCTGTCTTTTATTCTCGATTGGGCTCAGATAATTGGGCCGTATCACCACCCAATGTGCAGTCTGGTCCGTTACTTGGCTTTGGACTAAAAGGATAAAATTCTTAATTTAACTTGGTATAATTAATTAGGTTTTCTTTTCTAAGTAGGGATAAATAAATAGAAAACCATAGTCATGTTAGGGTAGCCTAAAATAAAAATGATGAGACGAGCCTCGCCCAAAGAAATACAAAAGGCGGGGCCCTTAATAATTGCTATATAAAATATTTAAAATTCGGGCGGACCATTTAGCGAATTTTATGGTTTTCCCCAAATATAATAAATGCGTAGTTGCTTTAGGCGCGTATTTTAATAATATTACCTTCCCAAATACGGATGCACATTTATGTGACCCAAATCCAAATCTCAACGAAGTCGAAATGTGTTGATAATCACGGGTGCACTGGTGCGACGTGGTTTGAGATGTATTTTCACGACCTTGAAATTCTTATTAAGAATAAATATATAATAGAAGTGGGCTATTAATAAAAGGCACATAGGTTAGAACATGTTTTATAATCAAATAAAATCAAATACAGCAGTTGAGCGACCATGCTAGAACCACGGAACCCGGGAATGCCTAACACCTTCTCCCGAGTTAACAGAGTTCTTTATCCGGATTTTTGGATCGCGGACTGTAATACAGAGTCAATATTTCCTCGGTTCGGGATTAAACCGGTGACTTGGGACACCATTAATCTCCCAAGTGGCGACTCTGAATAATTAATAACAAATCCCGTTTCGATTGTCCTTTAAGTGAAAAAACTCCTTTATGCCCTTTCGGGGTGTAGTGAAAAAGGAGGTGTGACACTGGTTTGCCACAGAACTTGTGGGGAAAGCCATTCTTATGGCTAATCGGATACTAAATCGAGTACCCCATAGCAAAACATAATCCATTCCATATGAAAAATTGAAAGGAAGGAAGCCCAACTTGAATTATTTTAAAGTGTGGGGGGGGGGGGGGTTTGGCAAAGGGTAAAAATAGGACGATAAACCGTTGATTGTGTTTTCAGGATATGCGACCAATAGTAAAGCATATCGATTTCTAGTTCATAAATTAGAAAATCACGACATTCATAATAATACGATTATAGAATTAGATAATGCTGAGTTCTTTGAAAATATATATCCATATAAAAAAGAATGCGAGACGATTGGTGAAGGATTTAATCGACCTCAGGAATAATAAAAAAAGTACATTTAATAAGGAGGATCCAAGACGTAGTAAATGTCAAAGAACATCTACTTTATTTGGACGAGATTTTGTGACTTTATTATTGGAAAATGAGCCTCGAACATTTAAAGAAGCTATGTGATACGTTACAAGTACTTTGGTCATAAGTACTTTACTTTATATTTTGATGATCTAACAAACTTACTATCCAGAACCAGATAAGGAACCTACTACACATTTAAAAGACCTTAAGATCACAAGGTTCTAGGTTGGGATACAACTTGTGTTATGATTCAACTATTCAGAGTGGAAGGAACATCTGAGGGAACATGTCCCTATCAGTTTCCGAGGAGACTGTACGAAGTCAACTTTCCAGTTGGAAAGTTACTGGCTGCACACGCTACAGTGTAGGAACAGTTGCAGTTAACTTTCCAAGGAAGACTTTTTACCTACCTTGCCTACATCATTATAAGTGATGTCACACATGTATATATGTATTCAAGGGAGGTGAAACAAGACACTTGGACATTTGGACAAATTCACTCATGTGACCATCTAGTAAGGAAGTTTCAAGTGCCTCAAAAACAAAGAACAAAGCAACTACAGATCAGCTCCCATATTGAGTCATTGTATGTCCTTAGTTGAGTTGTAACTTTGTAATAGTTCTTCAACTGTAATTCCTATCTAGCTTGTTTAGAAGCATTCTATAGGAACCCCTTTGTAAACCTTACACCAGTGTGTTTAAGTCTTGGCTAGAGTTAGTCATGTTGTAAAATATTTATAATAATGTTATTACAAAGTGGCTTGTAATAGAGTATCACAAGTTAGTATGAGATTAAGAGGTTAATTCCTAGGTTGCATAGGTTTTACATGGGTTTGGACCAAAAAGAACCCAAGCAAGAAGCAGTTCAACGGAAATTGCTACAACTTTGGGAAAGCTGGACACAAATCTACATATTGTCATGCTCCGAAAAAAGACAAGAAGAAGGGTCAAGCGAACATGGTTGAAAAGCACGAAAATGTTGATGATTTATGTGCTATGCTTTCTGAATGCAATCTGGTGGGAAATCCTAATGAGTGGTGGAATGATTCTGGATCCACTCGCCATGTTTGTGCCATTAGAGAAGCGTTTGCTGCATATGCTCCCGTTGGACCCGAAGAGACGCTTTCTATGGGAAATTCTGCAATGGCCAAAATTGAAGGATGTGGGAAGATATTTCTGAAAATGACTTCTGGAAAGGTGGTGACTCTAAACAATGTCCTTTCTGTTCTCGAGATTAGAAATAACTTAGTCTCTGCTAGACTTATTGTTAAGAACGGGTTTAAATGTGTCCTTGTATCTGATAAGATTGTAATAAGTAAGAATGAGATGTTTGTAGAAAAAGGTTACCTCAATGAGGGGCTTTTAAAGTTGTGATAGAATATAAGGGTCCACCAAACTCTATAAAGAACCAGGTTCTCTATCTGGTCCAACAGTACACATACATACATTAATAAATAAATGGCAAGAGGAATTTTATGTGGAAATTTCTCAGTTCAAGGGGATTTAAAACCACGACCTACCCTTGTAGGATTTCAACTTCACTACTGAGCAACTTTTAGATTACAACCTATGCAACCTAGGAATTAACCTCTTAATCTCTCACTGACTTGCAATACTCTATTACAAGCCACTTTGTAATAACTCTATTACAAAGACTTTACAACATGGCTAACTCTAGCCATGACTCAAAACACTGGTTTAAGGTTTACAGATGGGTTCCTATAGAATGCTTCTAAACAAGCAAGATAGGAACTACAATTAAATAACTATTACAAAGTTGCAACTCAATTAAGGACACACAATAACTCGATGTGGGAACTGGTTCGTAGTTTCTTTGTTCTTTTGATCTTGAAGCACTTGAAACTTGCTTACTAGATAGTCACGTTGAATGATCTTGTCAAATGTTCAAGTATCTTGTTTTACCTCCCTTGCATGGATATATACATGTGTGAAATCATTTATAATGATGCAAGCAAGGTAGGTGAAAAGTATTCCCTAGAAGGTTGACTGCAACACTGTTCTGCATAGTAGCGTGTATAGGCAGCAACTTTCCAACTAGAAAGTTGACTTCGTGCAGTCTCGTTGGGAACTGGTAGGGACCTAGTCCCTTAGTTGTCCTTCCACTTCTGAAGGGTCGAATCATATTCCCAGTTGAATCCCGTCCTAGGATCTTATGATCTTGAGGTCTTATAAATGTGCAATAGGTTCCTTATCTGATTTTAGATAGTAAGTTTATTAGATCATCAAACATAAAGTAAAGTACTTGTAACTATCAATTTCCCCTCTTTTTGATGATGACAAACTTATAATCCTAGAAAGAGCTAGAAAGACTTTAAGTTCCCCTGAAGCTTAAGTTCCTCCTGAAGCTTTACATTTCCCTTTTAATATGTGCAATTTATTTTCCCCCCTTTTGGCATTATGAAAAGAGAAGAATCAATGAAGCGAGAAGGAAGTCTAGTTATGAGTTAAGTCATTCCACATATGTGCATATTGTCATGATTAAGAACAGAACTTAAAAACACAGTACAAACAACAACAAGGTAAAATCTTACATTAACAAAGTTTTGGATTTTACAACAAGAGCAAAATCAATGTTACTACCGCATCCACACAGTAGAACAAACAAACAAAAGTACCACAAGATATCATCAGAAGAATTAACACAGACAGATTGGACACTGAGGGGACAAAATCTAAGAGGGAGTGGGAGGAGAAGGTTTAGAAGCAGAGGATATTGTTTGGAGGACTAGATCCATAGGAGCATTTGCTGACATTTGCTCATTGAGCAGTCTTTATTTCATGTCCTCCAATTGTTTCCTGAGATCAGTGTTCTCCTTAGTCAGGCTAGCAACCTTTTCATTCTGAGAATGACTGGAACCAGGTGCCTCTTACAGCTGACTTATTTGAGTCTCAAGGATAGAATTCCTTGCTTTCAATTGACTTATCTCAGTAGTAGTACTATTTTGAGCATTGATCAAGTGAGAAATAGTTGAAGTGCTTGCAACCCCTCCAAATTTTTCTATACACTCACATTCTTCAAGATTGCCTTTTGAGAAAGTTTTCTTCTTGCGACCCAGTTTAACTGGTCCGAGAGGAATCTTGAAGTGTTCGAATATCTTGGTAAGAAGAAACCCATATGGAACCCCATGATTACCATCTTTAAACTCAGCCACTTAGTTCATGTGCTCTATCATGATCCCAAGCAAATTGATTGTAGTAAAGTCATCCAGTTCTTCCATGAGGAACATGTCTACATGAGTGGTGATGGATCGTTGCTTAGCTTGAGGAAGCAACACTTTATTTACCATTTCAAATAGCAATTGGTAAACAGGAAGGAGGGCCTTGTTTTGAACTCGTTCCCCCTGCTGAACCACTCTTTCCTTCAAGATTGCATTTCTAAAGTTTTGAGTAGACACTACTTGAACACTAGATAACCCTTCAGTGGGCACACCAAGAATAGATCCCAGCAAGTCATTGTCTCATACAAATCAACACCATTTACCAAGGCGTAAATATGACCATCCTCAACTATGTACAAGTTGGCATAAAAGCTTTGAACTTCTTCCTCATATACCCTAGAAACATCACCTCTGAATAAGTGTGTCCGTTGTTGGAAATCACATATTTCAACCAGTTGTCTCATACTAGCCTCCTCCAAGACATCAAAGGAGAATGTACGCCCCCATAGTACATTTTGACTTCTCAATCTTTCTTTCCAAGCACTTTTCGGATCATCAGCCTTGGCCTTTTTTGAGGAACCAGGTTCACCAATAGTATCAGCCTTTCTCTTAGAAGTATTGTGGACACCCTCCTTCTTATTATCAGACTTCGCAGACTTTTCAGGAATCATGGTTTAGTAGCAGCAACATCAGTAAGCCTAGTCCAACATTTCAAAGACACAGAAGATCTTTTTTTTTGTTTGAGAAGACCATGATTTTGTGACAACTTCCAAATCAACGTACTAGGTTCCTCCTCTTCTTCTTCATCCACACTCACAACAGGAACTAACTCCTCATTTACAACTTTTTCATCTTTTACTAATTGTTTCCTCCTTGATTTAGTCTGATTGTTCTTAAGAGCAGACTCAAAAGCCTCCTTCTTTTTCAACCTTGTTGTGGGTTACTTAGAAGTGGGCTCTTTGCTAACAACTACTCTTCGCCTAGGCAGACTTGCAATTAGTAAGTCACTAGAATCTTCTTCACTATTTATATTTTGATTGACAGACGCATAACGTGTCTCAGGCATGATTACATTCAAAGGCTCAACATCTAAATGAGGAGAGGGAGCAGGGTCAGTACTGACCTGGGGTTCCTGAACTGAAGGCGGATTAGGTCCTTCAACAGGTTCCCCAGTAGTACCTTCCTACGCCAAAGGATCAACAAGAACATGCTCATCATCCTTCTCAATAGGTTCAGATGTTTCCTCCCAAGTCTTAATACCATCCTCACTTTCTCCACAAAAAGCCCTTTATTTGCGATGGACAACATATTTTCGATTGCTTCCTTTTCGTGCAGATTCATAAGAGGCTTAGGAGAAGCCGGATAGGCACCTGCGGACCGAGGTTCAGGAGCAGTGTCTTTTGATTCAATTACTTTATTTCCCTAAACTTGATCCCTGTTTAACTTTTCATCTATAGGAGAACTTGAGATTTTTTATTTTTTTTCATTTTCAGCACTATGCGTGACATCCTCTTTTCTGGCGAGGTGAGAGATGAGCTTTGGGCAGCACCTCCTGCGAGAGTTGATGTTAGGTAACTCTTGAGAGAGCATGAACTTGAATGGGTAGGAGAGGAGATGAGTGGTAGGGGTGACTTTGTTCTAGGGTTTTGGTCATCAGTAGTGTGAGGAGGAGAGATTGGTGCTGGTGTTTTGACTGGTGAGGACTCAATAGTACTAAAGATCGATTGATCTTTAGTCATAATGAGAGAAGGAAATGATTTGGTGACCTAAAGAGAGTGTGAACAGGGAATAGATTTGGAAGTGATGATGTGTAAATTGTGGTGATAGAGATGGATATATTTATGATGACAGAGGGATATATTTAGGGAGATGGGTCAATCTTATAGCTGGTAAGGAATTTGGGTTTAAAAGATGTAAACTAAACACTGACCTGCTGATGATGTGACACTTTGTTTTGATTGTTTAGAATTATGCATGAGAAAACATAGAGACTACTAACCTGTGCAAGGAGAACTAGGTTCCCCGACTGATATCGTTTTTGTAAGCTTTACCCTTTTTACTATTATACAACTTCAAATGCTTATTTTCTCTGTAATTATCAAGCGTGTATACCTGTAACAGTATAGATATGAGTTAGATTTTACCAGAAAACACCTTTTAGCTAAGTTTACCTGAACCTTTCTTTCATAGCCAATCATTGAGGGCCCAGATTCTCAATTTGGTTTTATCAACCCCAATGCCAGATGATTTTGCTTGAAGTGTCCTCTGGTAAGGGCCTTGGTAAATATATCTGCAATTTAGTCTTCGGTGTTGAAGAATTTCAAGCATATAATCCCTTTCTCAACATTGTCTCTGAGGAAATGGTGACGTACATCTACATGTTTTGTCCTTTTATGTTGAACTGGATTTTTAGCCATGTTGAGTGCACCAATATTATCACATAAGAGAGGCACACTGTCCAAGAATACTCCTAAATCTTCCAATTGTTGCTTGATCCACAAAAGTTGAGCACAATAAGAGGCAACTGCTATATATTCAGCTTCTGCAGTTGAAAGTACCATAAAATTTTGCTTCCTTGTACCCCATGAGATTAAGAAGGAACCCATGAAGTGTGCCATCCCTGAAGTGGTTTTCCTATCCACCTGATATCCAGCATAATCAATGTCAGCATACCCAATAAGATCAAAATCATCTCCTGAAGGATAATAGAGAGCTAGGTCCTGTGTTCCCTTGAGATATCTCAATATTCTCTTATTAGCCTTCAGATGAGATTCCTTTAGATTGGATTGAAACCTTGCACAGAGACCCGCGCTAAAAACAATGTCAGGTCTGCTCGTAATGAGATACAATAGTGACCCTATAATTCTTATATACATAGTCTGGTTTACAGGGGAACCAGGTTCATCCATGTCTAGACAAGTAGTTGTTGCAATGGCGTGTTGATAGGAGGCTTCCATATCAAACCTTTTTAGTAACTCCTTGATGTACTTTTGCAGACTTATCATTGTTCCCTTCTTAGATTGCTTCACTTGAAGTCCTAGGAAGAAATTTAGTTCTCCCACCATACTCATCTCAAATTCACTCCCTATGAGTTTAGCAAATTCTTCACAGAGAAAGTTAGTTATGGATCCCAAGATGATATCAATTACATACACCTGAACAATGAGTAGGTTCCTCCCTCATTTCTTTTGTGAAAGAGTATTTTCATTCTTCCCTCTTGCAAAGCCTTTTTCTAGAAGGAATTTTGACAATCTTTCATACCAAGCCCCGGGAGCCTATTTTAACCCGTACAATGCCTTAGCTAGTTTTAACACATGATCAGGGTGTTCGTGACACTCAAAACCAGGGGGCTTCTTGAAATAGACTTCATCTTTTAGATAGCCATTTAGAAATGCACTTTTGACATCCATTTGGAATATAGTGAACTCTATATGAGATGCAAAGGCAATCAAAATTCCAATGGCTTCCATTCGAGCTACAGGAGTGAATTTTTCATCATAATCAATCCCTTTTTCCTTATTATAGCCTTGAACCACAAGTATTTCCTTGTTTCTTTTTGTATTTCTATATTCATCCAGCTTGTTTATGAATATCCACCTAGTTCCTATAAGGTGTCGATCAGCAGGTCAAGGAACCAAGTGCCAAGCCTTGTTACTTTCAAATTGATGCAGCTCCTCTTGTATGACTGTGATCCAGTCTGCATCTTTTAACAGTTCCTTTATATTTTTGGGCTGTATTTGGGAAAGAAAAGTTGAGAAGGAAAGTGAGTTCCTTGATTTTGATCTGGTTTAAACTCTTGTGTCAAGAGGAGTGAATATGTTGTCAAGATGATATGAACTTTTGAACCTCCAATTTGGTGCCCGAGTCTCATTGGTAGAGGAACCAGACACATCTGACTGGGATTCTTGACCGTTTCTTACTTCACAAAGAGGGGTTCCTTGGACTGCATCAACAACTCTATTTTCAGCTTCAGTTGTTGTAATCCGTGGACCAGGTTCCTCTACAATTGATGGAGATGTATTTACATCTTCTTCACTGGATTCCTTGACATGGCTCATTATGTCTGCCTTTCCATTTGCTATGTCAATTAATTCACATGGCACAGATAAGGGCTCTCCATCTTGATCAACATATTTCTCCTTTTCACAAGAGAGGTGAGCTTCATCAAAGATCGTATGAATGTTTTTTTCTACACAGTGAGTCCTTTTGTTGTAGACCTTGTAAGCTTTGCTTTGATATGAGTATCCCCGGAAGATTCCTTCATCACTTTTGGCGTTGAACTTCCTAAGAGCTTCATTTCCATTATTCTGAACAAAGCATTTACACCCAAAAGTTCTTAGATATGTTAGCTTAGGCTTCCCTCCATTCAGCAGTTCATATGGGGTTTTGTTCAGAAGGGACCGGATCATGCATCTATTTACGAAGTAGCACGCAGTATTTACAGCTTCTACTAAGAAGTATTTTGTGATCCCACTGTCAATTAGCATTGTTCTTGCCGTGTCTTCAAAAGTTCTATTCTTCCCCTCTATAACACATTTTGTTGAGGTGTTTTAGGAGCAGAAAAATTATGAGTGATGCCATTTTTAGTGCAGAATTCATCGAACATAGAATTGTCAAACTCCATCCCATGCTAAGACCTGATGTGGGCTACTTTGTTACCCATATTCACTTGGATCTTCTTGAAAAAGGCAACAAACACTTCAAAGGTTTCATCCTTGGTCCTAGGAATAGGGTCCAGGTGAATCTGGAATAATCATCCACTATTACAAAGATGTACTTCTTTACTCCTCTATTTGGCACTCTCATAGGTCCACATAGATCCATGTGAAGGAGATCGAGTGGCCTTGCAGTGCTGTCTTCCTTTTTAGACTTGAACAAAGATTTGACGTGCTTCCCTTTTACACATGCATCACACACTTTGTGATCCTTGAAGCTTGATTTGGGCAGACCACGAACCAGGTCCTTCCTTACTAATTTGTTCAATAGCGTGAAGCTTGCGTGACCTAGTCTCCTGTGCCATAGCTCAGTATCATCATCAACAATGCTTAGGCAACTTAAATTGCAATTTTTCAGTGGCTCAACGTCAGCTACATAGATATTTTTGTATCTTTTATCCACTAGCACCACCTCACCTATAAACAGGTTCGTCACTGTGTAGATTTTTGACACAAACTCGACCTTGTTTCCCTTGTCACAAATTTAGGAAACACTTAGTAAACTGTACTTCAAGCCATTCAAGTAGTACAAAATTTCAATTGAGTGAGAGAGAGACTTCCCAATACTTCCAAATCCCAGAATGTATCCCTTCTTTCCATTCCTAGAGGATACACTCCCTCATTGCAGGGCTTTTAGTGAAAGGTAATCATTTGTACTTTCAGTCATATGTTTAGAGCAGCCACTATCCATTACCATTGTAGGCTTCTTCCTTTCATTTTTCCTTGCACAAGAATATTAGGAGTTAGCTTTAGGAACCCAGGCCAATTTAGGTCGCTTGTAAGGAGGAAAAGGGTGAATAAAGGATCTTTTGGTCCATGCAGGCATTATGTGTCTTTTAAATGAGGGACCAGGTTCTCGACTAGTAGTTACTTTTTTAGCAAAGGCTTTATTTTTCTGCTGTGATTAACATCCGGCCTTACAATTTTCTTTAAGGTGCCTATTGTTACCGTAGTGGGTGCAAAACCAATTGTCAGGTATAGTAATGTACTTGTTATGAGGGTTGTAAGGGAATTTTTTCCCTTTGAAACCCAATCCCCTACCTGTTTCCCCCATTGTTGGAGTACATGGTAGTGATAGCATCAGAGGACCAGGTCGACTTTAGTGATTCTTCAAGATTTCTCTTCACTCTACCTAGGTCTTCATGAAGTTGTTTATTTTTCTCAAGCTCAACACACAAACTATATTGCACTATTTTTAACTCATTTTCAAGCTTAATGTGTGCCTCGCTTGCAACTTCCTTTACTTTTTGATAATTTTCATCCCTACTTTCCATTGTAGATTTCCCAATGGTTTCCTTTAAGTCCATTACTACCACTAGGAGGTCAACTCTTTCTCGTTCTATATTTTCAATCCTTTTCTTTAAGATATTTCTTTCCTCTTTCAAGTTCTCAATTGATTCTTTTAGATCAACTGCAACTATTACTAGGTCATTTCTAGACTGTTCTGCTTCTCTTAGTTCAACTGTTATGCCATCTCTATCATTTACAAGACTATGATTAGCGTCAATTAGAACATTTTCCAAAGACATCAGTTTCTTAGGAGAATAAGATTTAAGATTTCTTTGAACATCCAGAAAATTTACCTCATCATCATCGTCAGACTGGGCCACCAAAGCAAAAACCGAATCATACTTGGTTGATTCTCTTTCTACTACCATCATGGAGTTGTTACCTGGTTCATCGTCTTCTACAAATTCACTTGATGAATCTCCCTATGCAGCAAAATCTTGTCTCACAACACTGTCAGCAACATTTTTTCTATTTAAGCGTCTGCCAAGAACCAGGTTCCTTTTGGCTGCTTTCTCAGAGTTGTTCTTGTACTGATCCTGCTTTAGGAGAGGGAAATATTTGATGAAATTTCCTGGTTTTCCACATTTATGACATAGATCATAATTCTTTGACTTGTTAGAAATTCACTTTTTTGGAATGCCTCCATTCCTGCGAACCATCTTCTGGAATCTTCTTGTTAGGTATGCCATATCACCATCTTCACCACTTGACTCATTGTTTTCTGTTTTGAGGACCATGTTCTTTTCCTTCTTGGGCTTTCTTATTTCACTGTCTTTCTTCTTTTTCATCTCATATTTTTTTAAATTGTCCAACAAGTTCATCAATAGTTAACTCCTGCAAGTCCTTTGCCTCTGCAATGGCATTCACCTTGCTTTCCCAAGAACTGGGTAGAACGCTTAAGATCTTTCTAACCAGCTTGTTTCTTTGAATAGTTTCACCAAGAGAGTGAAGCTCATTAATGAAGGAGGTGAACCGGGCATGCATTTCTTGGACATATTTATTATCTTGCATCCTGAAGATCTCGTATTCAGTTGTGAGCATGTCGATTTTGGATTGCTGACCAGTGTTGTTCCTTCATGAGTTGTCTGCAGGGCTTCCCAGATTTTGTTGGCTGACTAATATACTGATATCCTATTGTATTTCTTAGGTCCAATACCACATACCAGAATTTTCTTTCCTTGTCTTTGGAATGGCTACTGGTGGGTCGCTAAAGTTTTTGGTAGGAACAAATGGTCCATCACATATGACATCCCACAACTCAAAATCTTCAGTCATGATGAAGTCATGCATTCTAGTTTTCCAACATCCATAATACTGTCCTAGGTGGTCTGAGGTAGATTGGCCTTCTTCAAAGTTTGGAGGAGCAGCCATAAGGATCTTTTTTAGTTGTTAACCTGATAGAAAGAACCCGCTCTGATACCAATTTGTAGAATATAACGGTCCACCAAACTCTATAGAGAACCAGGTTCTCTATCAGGTCCAACAGTACACACACACATTAATAAATAAATGGAAAGAGGAATTTTATGTGGAAATTTCCCAGTTCAAGGGGATTTAAAACCACGAACTACCCTTGTAGAATTTCAACTTCACTACTGAGCAACTTTTGGATTACAACCTGTGAAACCTAGGAATTAACCTCTTAATCCCTCACTAACTTGCAATACACTATTACAAGCCACTTTGTAATAACTCTGTTACAATGACTTTACAACATGACTAACTCTGGGCAAGACTCAAACACACTAGTTTAAGGTTTACAAATGGGTTCCTATAGAATGCTTCTAAACAAGCAAGATAGGAATTAAAATTAAAGAACTATTACAAAGTTACAACTCAACTAAGGACACATAATAACTCGATGTGGGAACTGGTCTATAGTTGCTTTGTTCTTGAAGCACTTAAAACTTTCTTACTAGATAGTCATGTTGAATGAGCTTGTCAAATGTTCAAGTATCTTGTTTTACCTCCCTTGCATGCATATAACATGTGTGACATCATTTACAATGATGCAAGCAAGGTAGGTGAAAAGTATTCCCTAGAAGGTTGACTGCAACACTGTTCTGCACAGTATCGTGTACAAGCAGCAACTTTCCAACTGGAAAGTTGACTTTGTGCAGTCTCTTAGGGACCTGGTCTCTCAGTTGTTCCTTCAACTTCTGAAAGGTTGAATCATATTCCCGGCCGAATCCTATCCTGGGATCTTGTGATCTTAAGGTCTTGTAATTGTGCAACAGGTTCCTTATCTGGTTCTAGATAGTAAGTTTGTTAGATCATCAAAACATAAAGTAAAGTACTTGTAACCTATCAAGCTAAATGTAATGTTTGTTGAGAATAATAATAAAATTTCAGCTTCTTCTTACTTACTTGAGTCAAATAATTTATGGCATATACTTTTGGGTCATGTCAATTATAAAACCTTGCGGAAAATAATTAACTTGGAAGTTATGCCTAAGTTTGAATGCGACAAATCAAAATTTAAAATATGTGTCGAATCTAAGTATGTTAAACATCCTTATAATTCAGTTGAAAGGAATTCAAATCATTTAGACTTAATTCACACAGATATTTGTGACATGAAGTCAATACCATCTTGCGGTGAAAAGAAGTATTTCATTTTTTTTATTGACAACAGTACTCGATATTGCTATATTTACTTACTTAATAGTAAAGATGAAGCAATAGATGCATTCAAGCAATACAAAAATGAAGTTGAAATGCAACTTAACAAAAAAATCAAAATGATATGAAGTGATAGGGGTGGTGAATATGAATCTCCTTTTGAAGAAATATGTTTAGAATATGGAATTGTTAATCAAACAATGGCCCCTTACGTGCTTCAATCCAATGCGATAAAGGAAAGAATTGCTCATTAAAGGAGATGATAAACAAATTGTTGATAAGTTCTAGTTTACTACAAAACTTGTAGGGGGAAGCCGTTCTTATGGATAACCACATACTAAATCAAGTACCCTATAGCAAAACACAATCCATTCCATATGAAAAATGGAAAGAAAGGAAGCCCAACTTGAATTATTTTAAAGTGTGGGGGTGTTTGGCAAAGGATAAAAATAGGACCGAAAAGCATTTCGATTTCTGGTTCATAAATCAGAAAATCCCAATATTCATAATAATACGGTTATAGAATTAGATAATGCTGATTTCTTTGAAAATATATATCCGTATAAAAAGAAATGTGAGTCAATTGGTGAAGTATCTAAATGACCTCGGGAAGAAACAAAAGAAAGTACATTTAATAAGGAGGATCCAAGACATAGTAAACGTCAAAGAACGTATACTTCAACTGGACCAAATTTTGTAACTTTCTTATAGGAAAATAAGCCTCGAACATTCAAAGAAGCTATGTATTCTTTAGAATTATTATTTTGGAAAGAGGCAGTCAATAGTGAAATATAATCCATACATGAGAATTGGTTGATTTTCATCCTAGAAAAAAACCTTTGGGGTTCTAAATTGATTTCTAAGAGGAAAATGAAAGATGATGGCACTATTAATAAATTTAAGGCAAGACGTGTAGTCAAAGGTTATATACAACGAGAAGGTCTTGACTACTTTGATACATACTCTCCAGTTACAAGAATTACGTCCATACGAATGTTAGTAGCACTAGATGCAGTTTATGGTCTTAAAATTTATCAAATAGACATTAAGACGACCTTCATGAATGGAGATTTGGAGGAAGAAATATACATGGAATAACGTGAAGGGTTCGTGGTTCCAGTTAAAGAAAAGAAGGTACGTAGACTTGTTAAGTCCCTTTATGGACTAAAACAAACACCTAATGACATGCGAAATTTGACCAATCAATATTGTCAAATGGTTTTAAGATAAATGAATGTGATAAATGTGTGTACATTAAAAAAGTTCCAAATCACATAGTCATTGTTTGCTTATATGTGGATGATATGCAGATAATGAGTGATGACATTGCCAACATAAATGCGACTAAGCGTATGATAACTAGTAAGTTTGATATGAAGGACTTGGGAGTTGCTGATTTTGTTCTGGGGATTAAGATCCATAAGATTCCTCATGGTCTGGCATTGTCACAATCTCATTATATTAAGACCGTACTTGGAAAATTCAAGCACTTAGGGTTTAAAGTTGCAAAGACTCCAATTGACGTGAATCTTGCATTAGCAAAGAACAAAGGCCAAATCATATTACAATTGGATTATGCTCGTGTGTTGGGATGCTTAATATATATATCATGAATTGTACACGGCCAGATATAGCTTGTGCTATAAGTAAACTGAGTCGATACACGAGCAATCCAGGTCAATCTCATTGGATGGCAGTAAAAAGAGTTTTGGGATATTTAGAACATACCCAGAACATTAATTTACACAACACTAAATATCATGCGATGATTGAGGGATACTGTAATGTAAACTGGATCATCGGTTCAACTGATTCTAAATCCACAAGTTGATAGATATTTACTATTGGTGGATGAGCGATATATTGGAAGTCGTCCAAACAAACTTATATTTTCCGCTCTGCAATGGAGGCTGAGTTCATAGCCTTAGATAAAGCCGATGAAGAATTTGAATGGCTCTAGAATTTCTTGGAAGACATTCCATTTTGGCCCAAACCGTTGGAACCAATATGCATATATAGCGATAGTCAAGCGGCAATTAGAATGGCTGGGAGTGTTATGTATAAGGTAAGTCTCGTCATATACGACGAAGACATAAAAACGTTAGGAAACTACTCTCTAGAGGAATTATCATGATTGACTATTTAAAGTCAAGTGATAGTGTGTCGGATCCACTTACAAAAGGCCTAACTATAGAAGTAGCTGAGAAATAATCGAGGGGAATGGGACTATAGCCGAGAATAAATTATTGTGGTGGTAACTCTACCTAGAAGATTAGAGATCCCAAGATCTAGGTTCAAGAGATCAAATAAAGTCATTAATGACGGTTCAACGTTGTCAACTAAAATTTTGGTCCATTCTCGTGATGAGATAATGTTCATTACCAAGGATAAAGCATTAAGTCTGTTTAATAATTTATAAATTTGATATGTGGTATATCAAATAGTGTATCTAGAGATGACACATTTAGAAATCACCTATGTAAGTGTGAAGTGTTAGCCGCTTCAAGGAGAATTTTGTAAGGTTAGTTCTCTACGCACTTATGAAATCAAACGGTGTTCATGGCTGAAACGAACATGACAATGAGAATCAAAGATGGTTAAGGGTTGGTTTTGTGACTTATGGTTGCTAGGTATACATCAAAGTTTGACGGTTCAAAGATATCAAATCACCGATTGACCGAGTATATCCGACAAAAGTTCACTACGGAAAGTTCAAAGGAAAACCTACTTATCCAGATGTGATTACTTCTTGCTTGTGAATCATACAGTTTTTCATGCATATTTGCGTGATATATCCATTACCCATTCATGTGGGGGATTGTTGAATTTTTAATTTAAAGCTAAAATAAGCTTAAAAGAGGGTGAACGGGAAATGGAGGGAAAATAAAATTTGAAGTTTGCCTCCTTGACAATGGGACATTGTCCTATATTGGAAGAGAAAAAGGTTTTTGATGGGTATATATACAATTTCTCTTCTTTTAGCTCTTAAAGAGTTAAAAAGAAGACAAGTCTCGCGCCGTCGTTGTCGCTCGCTCGCTCTGCTCGACTTCAGATTCGAATTCAACGTTGGATTTGGCCAAATGATCGATCGATTGATTAATTTTTTGGACCAAATTTATTTGCTAATTGTAAATATTAACGTAATATTATTAAATATCTATTTTTGTAATGGAAAATTAACAATCAAAATTATCAGTTTCATTGACTCTGCCCGTTTTAATTTGCATAAATGGACATTTATGTTATGGCCATTTTACGTAACGGGCCTCTCTTCATTTGAACTTAACAGGTTGGGGCTATAAATAAGTTTGTCCATTCTCTCAGATTTTTCATACGAATTTCTGATTTCTCCTCCTTTCTTCTGTATTGTTTGAACTACTAAGAAAGCAACAGTAAGTGTGATTTGATACAGATCTTTGTGTTTGCTGAAACACTGGAGTTTGAAGTACCACTACACCAATGTGTAATTCGTTCTATCTTGGGATGAAATAATCCACAACCTTGGGTACTAGGAGGGGACTAAATTCCTTAAGGAAACACTGTGAATTCAATGGGCTCGGATTAAATTCTGTTTTGTTTACATTTCTATTTATATGTTATTTTATCTTCTCCAGAATTATTTTACAAATACAGTTTACTAACCATGTTTGGGGAGAATGATGAGCCCAAAACAATAGCTTCGCAGATAGTAGATTTTAAGACACTGGATTTACAACCTGTAGCTTAAACATGGAGAGTCTCACTTACCTATGCCATCCAAAATTATGCTGCTCTTCTAATTCCTACTAGAATATTTCACCTTCCAACACTACAAGGTTGATAGAGTCAGAACACAACCTTCAAAACAAGGCCATCTTTGCACTTTCATGAATAGAACTAGGTATTTCAAATTTGAGGATGTAGCTGGATCTTGATGGTTTTCTGAAAATGATCAAACATTAGTGGCTTCCTTTATGTTTATGGAAAACTGGATTATATTCTGGCATAGAATCTAAAACTAATGAAATATAAATAGAAAGAGTGAAATTAAGAAACTTTAAGGAGGCTAAAAAGGAAAATATCAGATAATGGGAAAAAACTTGAGGCTTGCTTTTAAACGGGCTGGCATGGCCATATCGTCAAGGAAAAGGAATGGTTGCAAAGACCATTCCCTAAGTAAAGAGGCAAAAAACATAGTCCTGGATTGCAATATGACAAGGCTCTTGCCAATAAAGGCTACTCTTTAGCCTTTTACCAAAAGTGATGGCAAGTAATAAAGGAATATAATATTCTAGTGCATTAAACTACTGCTAATTAATAGTATAATAACTTCTAAAAAAAAGACCTCTAAAGCCTCCACCACAGCTTTGATCTTTAAGAAGATATATCTATAGAGATGAAGGAATTCAAGCCAATTAATTAGCTTTGTGGGAGGAGGGTTATATAAGGTCTTCTCCAAGTTATTACTAAAAAGGTTTTTTAATTTCACCCACCCAAAAAGCTTTCATTTTTCCCCTGATAATGTAAGGTTTTTCAAAATGCTTTCATATTAGGCGCATAGACTGTTGGTGTCATAACTGCTCTTAATAACGTATAGCAGAGATTCAAAAGTGGATGCCCTAAACTGTTATGTAACCTAGATTTAGAGAAGTGTCACGACCCCAAATCGGGCCCGATCGTGATGACGCCTCTCGTGAAGACAAAGCTAGCCGACACATTCCCATTCGAATCTTAAGCAATAAAATGATAAGTATTAAATTGTAAACATGATAAAATCTCAAAAATAAGCAGTTAACAATATAAATTGCAGAAAAAGAAACCCAACACAGATCGATACCGAAGTGTCACTAATCATGAGCATCTACTAAGGTCTGAATACAACTAGAGTTAAAAATTTACTAAATACAGTCTAATGAAATCGAGAGGGAGAAAAGTAGTGTTGCAAACATCGGGCAACTACCTTACTAAACTCCGATGACTCTGCCTCTGAGCAACCAATACCCGCTACCGGGTTCAGAAATACCTGAATCTGCACACAAAGTACAGGGAGTAAAGTGAGTACTTCCGACTCAGTGAGTAATAAAAATAAATAAAGACTGAGTGATAGAAAATCACGAAGAGTACATCAACATGTTGTATAGAAGAAGTACAAAACCAGTAAGAAAGCAATGAAGCTGTGAAATCTCTTAAGCACCTTAGCTCAGTTTAAACTTCTTCAAAAATGGCTTTTCAACATCTAAGCAATTGAATGCAAGCAATTAGAACAGATAAGCTTAGAAGATCTGCCCCTTGGCATAATTACACAATTAAATGGGTATATGATAGGTAAATAAGAAAGATAAGCACATAAAGGTTTGCCCCTCGGGCACAATGTCAACAAATTTGCCCCTCGGCAATATCTCAGAACAATACCAGCCCCTCGGGCTATATCTCAGAACCATACCAGCCCTTCAGGCTATATCTCACATCACAATAGGTACTAGTGCTCACTAGGGGTGTGCAGACTCCTAGAGGGGCCCTTTACGGCCCAAGTGCAATATCAAGCCATCTCGTAGCATCATAAACAGGCTCTCGGCCTCATATCAATATCAAGCCACCTCGTGGTACACAATATCAGGCTCTCGGCCTCATTATCATAATCAGTATAGTATTTTTGCGGTGTGCATCCCGACCCAAAAGTATCCTCACAATACAGGTCCTCGGCCTTACTTAATCAGAATCTCATAAGCCCCTCGGGCATCAGTAAAATATGAAGCTCAGCTCAAATATCTTTGAAAATATCAATTAATGTGTTTAAAATAGAATAACATAGCTGAGTTTTTAAAATAGTGAAAATATAGCATGACTGACCACTAGTATGAAATCAAACAGTGAGGAAAATATCATTAATAATGCCCCAAGGGTTTAAACAGTTGGCACGAAACCCAAATATAGCATTTAGCCCGAAGTATAATAATATCAAATAATTAGCTGCCCATTATACAGAAAAATAGTCATTCGGGATGGACGAAGTCAAAATCCCCAAAGGTGAACGACCCCACGATCGTCATCTAGCGTGTGTTTCACCACAATATAGCATGACGCTGTGCAATCTGGGGTTTCATACCCTCAGAACATCATTTAAAATTATTACTCACCTCGAACTAGCCCGAAAAGCTACTCTGCAACACGCTTGCCTCTCGACCCAACTTTCGAGTGCTCCAAATCTACCAAGTTCAGTTTTTTTCATCAAATTATGCTAAACGAATGAATTCTAATTGAAAAATATCAATTTTAAGCACAAAAAGTTGAAATCAGTCAAAACCCAACCCCCAGGCCCGCATCCTAGAATTGGACAAACTTTATACTAAAATGTTCATCATCATCTCCCGAGTCCGTACATATAAAGGACTCGAAAATTAAAATTTGTTTGGCCCCTCAAATCATCCCTAGAAGGTCGCATAATTTCAAGTCCTAACTCCACCTTACTCACTTTGAAATCATCAATCAAATCCTAAAACTAAAGATGGATTCATGAAATATAACCAAAATCAAGTAGAGAATACTTACCCCAATCCATATAGTGAAAATCGCCTCCAAAATTGCCCAAATACGAGCTCCCCAACTCAAAATATGACTGAATGAACAAACCCAATTTTATATATTTTCTGCCAGTTATTCTACCTCGTTTCTCGTACCAAACAATTCTTAAACTCATATTATATTCCTCCAATGGATTTCTTGTAAAATTCTACTCAAGTTAGGCTTTTGAATCACTCAATTTGACCTTATAATGAATAAGATATGTAGGTTTAAATATTTGCAAATAGTGCAGATTTTTAAATACGCCGTCAGTGGCAATGTCGTAACTAAACTGAAACAATTTGGCAACTTAATTATTAGTAAAATGACCATAAAATCCTCATACGCCGTCCAAATTCGACGATTCTTTTTGCTACGGGTCCATAATTACGATATAGATATAATTCTTCAATCAAAAAAGAAATAGAAGCTCATTTGTTAAATATGATATCATTAATACTTGAAGAAACGGCGTCGAAATAAAAGAAAACGAGCGCAACACAATACAAACATATCTGAAACTCACCCGAGGCTCTCGGGACCTCAACCAAACATGCAAACAAATCCCATAACATTATTCAAACTTGTTCCAACCTTCGGAACACTCAAAACAACATCAAAATACCAAATTTGCATCGGATTCAAGCCTAAAAATTCCAAAATCTTCTAACTTACGCTTTTGATAAAAAAAAACCAACCAAACCACGTCTGAATGACCTAAAATTTTGCACACACGTCCCAAATGGCACAACGAAGTTACTGCAACTTCCAGAATCTCATTCCGACCACTATGTCAAAACCTCACCTATCAACCGGAGAATGCCAAAAATCCAATTCCGCTAATTCAAGCTTAAATCTACTACAGACCTCTGAATTACATTCTGATCACGCTCCTAAGTCCCAAATCACCTAACGGAGCTAACCAAATCACCAAAACCTAAATCCGTAATCAAGTACTAAAAAGTCAAGATTGAGTCAAACCTTTCAAATATAAAGCTTCCAGCTGAGAATCATCCTTCCATGTCTATTCCGATTAATCGAAAAATCAAAACCGACGACTTACATAAGTCACAATGCATAATACGGGGCTAGTCATGCTTGAGAAATGGCGAGCAAAGTGCAAAAACGACCGGTCAGTTACATCCTCCCCCACTTAAACATACGTTCGTCCTCGGACGTGCCCATAGTGGGTCCAAAAGCCAACCAATCGCTGAATAATTAAGGTGCATTAGGACACCAATAAAGAATCAACTCTAAGCTTGTTTGAATAACCAGAGATTGGGTAAGGGCTTGAAATTATCCCAAGGGAAGGTGTTAGGCACCCTTTAGAATACACTAGTGTGGTTCCCGGCCAGACAGTTATTGTGAATTTGGGTGCAATTAACATATAAGCAGATAAGACTCAAATAAGAGGGGATTTCAATGCATAATGGTTTGAAAGTAAAAAAATTTGAAAGAACAATCAAAGAGCTGACTTTTTTTAAATAAGGAGTTAAAATGCTAAAAATAAATAATAAAGGAAGGGGGTCCTAGGTTTATTAAAAATATGGATCACCCCACACAATGTCCGGTAATCACTCCTCAATGAGGGACTACACGTGACATTATCGCGTGGTCATCATATTTATATCTACCATTCCCACCCCGTTAAGGTATTAATGCGCGGATTGGTCTCGATTACTTATTGCATGCTATTACCCATCCCAATCATATCAGTCCCGGAGGCACTTAGGACTACTAATCCTAAAAGGGAGGGATATTAGTCTTATTTGAAGTTTCAAAGGTAAAAATTCTAAGGCGGCATACAAAATACATACTGCGTGTTTGGGGAAACATATAAGGAAACAAAGGCTCAGGTATACCTCCTCAAAACAAACACATAAAATAGCATGTCTTGCACATACTGCTTAGGTCTGATTAAAAATATTAAAGGCGAGGGAGAGGAGATTGTTGAGGTAGACTAGTTTGATACAAGGCTCAGATAGGAAGTCTGAATTAGGCTCGCTTACTAGTTGTGTCAGTTATTAATTAACAAAAGGTGAAATCAATTTTATCGATCATTATCACCTAAGGCTTGACTAAGTGTTTGAGCGAGATCCTATGAACATGATATCTATTACTGATTTAGAAGTATAGCAAAGTAGCACAAATTTAAGATAAATTGTTCGGAACTCTTATAGGCATGACTTCTATGCGTTACTGAATTTAGGTCCTCATAGACATGATACCCAACATTGCATGTGATCAGAAACGAACAAGATTAAACTTATGGACACCTATAGGCATGATTTCTATATGTTAATTACTGATTTTAACATGCTACTGGGTTATAACCTTAAAATATGATACATATCATGCAAAAAATTAAAATGAAGCCCTATAGGCAGGTTATCTAGGTGTGATATTAATCCTGTAGAGTAAACAAATCTCTATGAGCATGATTTCTAGATGCAGTCTGAATTATGCAGAATTAAAATAATCCTGTAAGCATGGTTTCTAAATGTGACTAAATATGCAAAATTAAAATAATCCTATAGGCATGGTTTCTAAATGTGATTGAATATGCAGAATCAGAATAGTCCTATAGGCATGGTTCTACCCTTGGCATGCATAAATACCCAACCCTTTTTCACTAGCCAACTCCAGTGTTATTACAAAACTATTACAGACCCAATAACGAATTACATCGGAAAATAAAAGAAAATTACAATCAGAGGAAGCCAGATTCTTGACTTCCTTTCTGATTTATGGACCAAACCACTTCAAATGCCATTTGTTTCAAAGCCTTTTTCAAACTTGAGTGTGTCAGAGTTCCCTAAGGTCCTCAAAAGGACCCCGGGCAGTGCTCACACACAAGTTTTATAACCAGAATAGGGACAAGTGCACTGTGGAAATGCTAGCCCTCATGTGTCCAAGTTCAGAGGGAGGTCATGGGTCCCAAGGCAAGGCTCACATGAGGGGGGCAGAACTTAAGTCTAAGAAGATAATGCAAGTGCAGAAATAGAGTTTTAAGAATTAAGGAAGTAAAGAAGAGGGAAATAGGTGCTGGGAAACAGCCATTAACACTTCAAACAAGTTGATAATTTTACACCAAAGGGGGAAGGGGATTGGGAATCCATTGCAAGGGCCTATATACTTAGGCATGGGTCAATTTAGGGCATGCATAGCAATAGGGGTGCTATCATGCTTGTAAATCAACCAGAGCACACAACATGTAAATGTGGCATAAAGGTTATGATCCTAGGAGGACCAAGTTTGAATCATGCTCGGCAATATTTGATGTTGTCATGCCTCAAACAAACCATAATTATCAAACACATTGGGGTAGAGATTTAGGATTCAAAATACATTGATTCAGAATAGGATAAAAGAAATTACAACATGCTAAATAAAGTACTGAAGCAATAGGCAGACAAGAATGCAAGAACATTAAGTAACCATGTTGTTGTTGATGCTGAAATCTTAACTAGAACATACCAGTTCAAAGAAGCAAAATGTAGTAAAGAAAGGTAGCAGGACTTTTGAAATATAGCTTTGGCTTTCAACTAGCTAAACAGGCCACAGTAGAAGCAATAGAGCAAGAGAGAGTGTTTTTTTTAGTATAAGTATGAGTTTTAGAACTAAGAATGTTCGTGTCTGTGCTACTGAAAGATCAAGGTATTTATAGTTTGAAAACAGGTAGAAAATAAGGCGAGAATCATAGTTTAGCAGTAATTATGCTCTGTACTAATTAAAATCAAATAAGTAGAAGTACTTCCTTTAATTAATGAGTTAAATTAAACGGTAACATGCAACTACTAAATAAGGAAAGAAATCACATAAGGCTGAATCTAACCAATAAGGAAATATTTTCAGCATAGTACAAATACTCAGCATGTAATAAAGACTAGGTTCATCAGATTCTAACCAAGGAAATATCGGTAAGAATCAAGTACCAATGTAACCAAGGTAAGGGGATTAATCAAATTGAGTAGAAAAGGTAGGGATCGAAGGTTCAAAGGAAAGTATTCAAATTAGACCAAGAAACAGGGAAATCAGTAAGGCGAAATAAGGAAAGAATCAATTACTTAACATACGAGTGCAATCAAAATTTCACAAGGAATGGTTTGAAATCAGTACAGAATTGGAGGTACTTCAAGAGGGGAATTCAACCTATAAATAGAGTATATAAACATTAGGCATGCGAGGCTATACTATGGCATAGAAAAGCAGCATGCAATAACAATCACAAAGTCAGTAGATAGTGAAATACCGAAACATGGTAGTCACTTAGGTCAACTTTATTAACTTAGTAATAGAGGTATCAGAAGCATGAAAAGGGTCAAGTACAGGCCCTTCTAAAAAGTATATTCGACTTTCAATGATTGCAAGAAACCAAATCACATAAAGAAATAGATGAAGCAGCTTTAGAAGCCCGAATAGGTCCTAAAGAAATTAGGGTTTTTGAAACCAATCGAATTCAAAGATGATGAACAAGTAAATCACAAAACAAATAGTCTCAAAACTCAAATGAACCGAAAATTAGGGTTTTTAACACCAATCGAGTCAGGAGATGAAACACAAGTAAATCAAACAAATAATAACAAAAAATAGATTCAGAAACCTCAAAAGAAATTAAGGCCCTTAACATGCAAACTCAAGTAGAAGAATGACATAAGGAAACACAGCAAAACATGTCAAATAACTTAACAAAAAACCTAATCGGAAAATATAAGGGTTTTTGAAGGTAGAGTTTTAAAAGAAACTTTGAGAAAAATGTTTAGAAGTTTAGAGCAAGCACATGTCTGAAACAGACCTAAAAGAAATCGGAAGAACCTTAAAGGTTAGGGTTTCAGAAGAACCCTAAATGGTGAGAAAGGCTTTGAAAACCATTGATCTAAGTAGGAGAGTCAAGAGTCAGACACAAATAGCCATGGTTAGCCGGAGCAAGGTCAAAGATGGCTGGAGACAGCCATAAAACTAAAATCGACCAAGGTCTAGACCAAGCTTTTCTAGGATCTAGCCTTGAAACCATGATAATCGGGCATGTAGAAGCCGTATGAGGTGGATACAGGCCTTCGATGACCTTGGAAGCCATTGATTTGGGCGATTTTAGGGTTGTAGTTAAGGGTGGCGGCTAGGGTTTGAGAGAGGATTGAGAGAGACAGGGGATTCATAGGCGGCGGGTCATGAATAATGAAAGGGTTTTGGGGTCTTTTGGGCTTAATTAGGAAAGGGCCAATGTCGACCATTGATTTAAATGATCAACGGTCAGGATTGAAAGGGTTAGGTAGGGGATCCGGGTAGGTTATTTAAATGGGTTATGGGTTGGTTAAAGTGGAATTGGGTCCTGGTAATTGAGTTTGAATTGGGTTCAATTGGGGTGCCAAATCAGGTTATAACTGAAATGAAAATGGGCTAACGTTTAAATAGCCACTTTTCCCTATAATTTTTGGAAATAAATTAAAGGTACTAAAATAATTAATAGTACATAATTATCAAATTTAAAATACCGGTCTTAATTTTTATAGATATAAACATAATTAAATCTAAAAGAGGCTAATATTGCAATTATATGCAATTTTGCTTTGAAAATGCTAAATAAATTTGTTAAAATATGCAAAAATTATCTTAGCTATATTTTAGCATAAATATGAGAATCCAATAAACTAATCACCAAAAATGATAATTTTGGGAATAATTATTGGGTTTCTCTGAATAAAATAGGGCAATAAATTAATTAAAAATCTTTAAAAATTAAGAAAAAATAGTAAAACATTTGGAAATACTTATATATGCACACATATACTATTTTGAAAGTATTTTGCATTTTAGAAAATATATAGGGAAAAATTGGGCATCAACAGCTGCCCCTCTTTACCCGCGAAGGATGAAAGAGTTGTCTGGTAAAGATACGATGGCCAATTTTGACCGAGCGAAATGGTTTGAAGAAGATTTAGGACATACCCTGGATTCTGAGCTGCCTACATATCTCTGATTTTGCATGAATCAGGTCACAAATAGTTCAGGATCCGTCGGTGAAGCATGTCGATGGAGACTTTTCAAGAACAGACGCAATATGTAGGGTCGGGTGCGTGGCAGGTTTAGGTTTGATATGGGTGGGAACTGGAGCGGGATTGCTCCTACCGAGATGGTCGTTGCTTGCCGGCTTACCTGCAAACAAGCAATATAAGCATATATGGTGCGTAAATTAAAACATGATGCAAATTCCCGTCGAACCGTGAAGGTTGTCTTTGGAAGGTTAGAATGACGTCCTTAGACCATGATTTCCTAGGCCATGAAGCGTATAATAAAGGATTCGCAGGCCATGAAATGATGCTCTCAGGCTATGGGGATGATGCCTCCAAACCATGACATCATTGAATAATGATATGCAAAAGATTAAAAGGGATCCTCAGGCCATGGCATGGTGTTCTTGGGCTATGCAAATTGTGCCTCTGAACAATGACGCCTTTGGATAATTTGGTGATCTTTCAACCCATGAGATGCAGTATTTGGCGATCTTTTAGCCCATAAGATGCAATAGGGGGCGATCTTTCGGCCATGTAAATATAGATAAGGTGGCGATCTTTCAGCCATGCAAATATAGATAAGGCGGCGATCTTTCAGCCATGCAAATGTAAATGAGGCGGCGATATTTTAGCCATGAAAATGTAAATAAGGCGGTGATCTTTCAGGCTGTGCGAATATAGAGGTGGCGATCTTTCAGCCATATAAATATAGATAAGGCAACAATCTTTCAGCCATGCAAATGTAAATGAGGCGGATATCTTTTAGCCATGCAAATGTAAATAAGGCGACGATCTTTCAGCCTCTACAAATGTAGAGGTGGCGATCTTTCATTCATGCAAATATAGATAAGGTGGCAATCTTTCAGCCATGTAGACGCAGATGGAGACATCGTTTAGTCTCTGAAGGCAGAATGGTAGCCTTATGCAATGAAGAAAATACAGATGGAGACATTGTTTAGTCTCGGAAAGCAGAATGGTAGCCTTATGCAATGCAGAAAAATGCAGATGGAGGTAGAGCTTAACCTCAGAGGGCGTAATGGTAGCCTTATGCCATGCAGAAAATGCAGATGGAGGTGGAGCTTAACCTCAGAAGGCAGAATGGTAGCCTTATGCAATGCAGAAAATACAGATGGAGGTAGAGTTTAACCTCGGAAGGCAGAATGGTAGCCTTATGTAAGAAATAAAGGGGCAAATGGTGATCGAGTTTTCTTAGCTGATAGCATATTTCGGTATCATGACTGCTGGGGACGTCTTGACATATGAAATGCCACTAGCGCATGTGGATATCAAATGTTGGTAAGTGCAACGGTTCTGAGAGTTGTATTCCTACACAATGTTTGTCTCGTGAGTGTATAGTATGTCAGATGCTTTTGCGATCCAAGTGCCTGCATCTAAAGAAAAATCGTGAGTTTTGTACATGGGGGAGGTCAGTTCACTTCCCTGCTGGCTCTACTTGACCTGTTCGGCTTTGATCTGGTGATACGGTATGTATCGTTGGGGTTAGCGTTGCTAAACAAGCCGATCTCAATAATAAACATACATGAATTTGTAAAAATATGACATAAGTATATAATTAAGAAACAACTTTTGGATGAACCGACGACTGTGACTTGGCTCGAGACCTTGCGACCTCCCTTGCTACGGAATTTTAAGGGTCCTCCTCAAAATTCTACCCCAATCTAACGGGTTGATGCTTTTGAAGGTTTCTTGCTATGATTGGCTGAAATTACTTCGAAATTTTGAGGGTCCTTCTCAAAATTCTGCCCCAGTTTCTAATAGCAGGGGGAAATGAAAATTTTATTAAATTCTGACTGAACCCATAAGGCTGCCTACGTATCCCCTCTTAAATGAGAATCAAGTCAGACGTAGTTCAATTTACATCATATAGGGAAAACCTGAAGATTACACATAGTAACACTTGACTACATCTGAATTAATCGGCTTTGGCCAGATCTCTCCGTCCATTTCTTCAAGTATGAGGGCTCCCCCTGTCAAAACCTGGTGAACCATGTACGGATCCTACCAGTTAGGAGAGAACTTCCCTTTGGCTTTATCCTGATGCAAAAAATTTTCTTTAATACCAGCTGCCCCGGTGTAAACTGTCTCTGCTTGACTCTTTTGTTGAAGGCTCTAGACATTCTGTTCTGATAAAGTTGACCTTGGCAAACTGCATTCATTCTCTTTCCATCGATAAGGGCTAATTGCTGATAACGACTTCTCACCTATTTTGCATCGTTAATCTCAGCTTCGTGTATGATCCTTAAGGAAGGAATTTCTACTTCGGCGGGAATGACGGCTTATGTATGATAAACCAGCATATAGGGGGTTGCCCCGGTTTATGTGCGAACTGTGGTGTGATATCCTAATAGAGAAAATGATAGCTTTTTGTGCCATTGATTATGCTTCTCTATCATTTTTCTCAATATCTTCTTGATGTTCTTGTTGGCGACTTCTACAGCTCCGTTCATTTGAGGCTTGTAGGTTGTAGAATTCTTGTGTTTGATCTTGAATGTTTCACACATGGCTTTCATCAAGTCACTGTTGAGGTTGGAGCCATTGTCAGTAATGATTGATTCTGGAATCCCGAATCGACAAACTATACGGTCACGGACAAAGTCTGCCACAACTTTCTTAGTTACTGCTCTGTAAGATGCTGCTTCAACTCATTGGATGAAATAGTCGATTACTACTAGGATAAATCTGGGTCTGTTGGAAGCGACAGGATCTATAGGTCCAATAACATCCATCCCCCAAGCGGCGAACGGCCACAGTGAGCTTGTTGCATTAAGCTTATTTGGAGGTACCTTTATCATGTCTGCATGTATTTGACAACGGTGGCATTTCCAGACATACCGAATGCAGTCTGTTTCCATAGTCATCCAAAAGTAACCAGCTCAGAGGACCTTCTTTGCTAAGACAAAACTGTTCATATGTGGACCAAAGGTCCCAGCATGGATTTCTTCTAGCAGTTTGGATGCTTCCTTTGCGTTGACACACCTTAGTAGTCCCAGATCAGGAGTCCTCTTATATAGGATTCCTCCGCTGTGGAAGAAATTATTGGACAGCCTCTGAAGTGTTCATTTCTAAATAGGATTTGCAAGTTCTGGGTATTCTCTTTTTGTAAAATATTCTTTGATATCCTAAAACCAAGGTTTTTCGTCTTCTTCTTCTTCGACGTAGGCACAGTAGGCTGGCTGATCATGGATCTTTACTGGAATGGGATCAATGAAGTTCATGTCTGGATGTTGTATCATGGATGATAGGGTAGCCAACGCATCGGCAAACTTATTCTTGATTCTGGGAACATGCTGGAATTTCGTCTTTGTGAACCTCTTCCTCAATTCCTGCACATGGTGCAGATACGGGAGTATCTTGGAGTTCTTGGTTGCCTATTCTTATCGTACCCGATGTATAAGCAGGTCTGAATCTCCAATCACTAGCAAATCTTGAATGTTCATGTCAATAGCCATCTTGAGCCCTAAGATGCAGGCTTCGTACTTAGCCAGATTGTTGGTGCACGAGAACCTGAGTTTGGCAGACACCGGATAATGCTGGCCAATTTTTGAAACTAGGACTGCTCCTTTTCCAACTCCTTTGAAATTTGTTGCTCCATCGAAAAGCATTCTCCATCCATCATAGGATTCTGCAATATCTTCTCTTATGAATGATACATCTTCATCAGGAAAATACGTCCTCAGGGGTTCGTATTCTCCATCCACGGGGTTTTTAGCAAGGTGATCTGCTAGTGCCTGTCCCTTGATTGCTTTCTGAGTCACGTAGATAATGTCGAACTCACTCAACAAGATTTTCCATTTGGCTAGCTTACTAGTAGGCATGGGCTTTTGAAAGATGTACTGTAGAGGATCCATCCTTGATATGAGGTATGTAGTATAGGCATACAAGTAATGCCTTAGCTTCTGGGCCACCCTAGTCAGAGCACAACAGGTACGCTCTAACAGAGAATACCGGGCCTCATATGGAGTGAACTTCTTGCTGAGATAGTAAATGACTTGCTTCTTCCTCCCCATTTCATCATGCTGCCCCAGGACGCAATTGAAGGCACCATCTAATATTATGATGTAGAGTAGTAGAGGTCTTCCTGGCTCGAGCGGGACCAAGATTGGTGGTGTTGATAGGTATTCCTTGATTCTATCGAAAGCTTTATGGCAGTCATCAGTCCATTTGGTGGTGGCATCCTTCTTCAACAACTTGAAGATTGGCTCACAGATGATCGTAGACTGTGCTATGAACCAGTTGATATAGTTAATCCTTCCCAAGAAACTCATCACATCCTTTTTTTTCTTTGGTAGTGGCAATTCTTAAATAGCCTTGACTTTCGGTGCATCCAGTTCTATTCCCCGACGACTCATAATAAACCCAAGTAACTTTCCAGCAGGAACCCGAAACGCACATTTTCTGGGATTCAGTTTCAGGTTGTACCTTTGCAATCTATTGAAAAACTTCCTCAAATATTCCATGTGATCAGTGGCCTTCTTCGACTTGATGATAATATCATCTACGTACACCTCAATCTCCTTGTGTATCATATCATGAAAAATGGTAGTCATGGCCCTCATGTAGGTGGCCCCTGCATTCTTTAACCCAAACGCCATCATCTTATAGCAGTACATTACCCATGGTGTAATGAAAGTCATTTTCTCAGCATCTTCTTCATGCATCCAGATCTGATGATAACTAGTGAAACAATCCACAAATGATTCCAACTCATGCTTTGCATAGTTATCGATCAGGATGTGTATGTTTGGTAAAGGGAAGTCATCTTTCGGACTGTCCCAATTGTGATCTCAGTAGTCAACACAGACTTTGACCTTTCTTTCCTTCTTTGGTACTGGCACAATGTTGGCTAACCTTGTCGGGTATTCTACTACCCTGAGGACCTTGGCTTTGACCTGCTTGGTGACTTCTTCCTTGATTTTCAAACTCATATCAGGCTTGAAGTTTTTGAGCTTCTGCTTTACCGGTGGACATATCGAATCAGTTGGCAGTTTGTGAGCCACAATAGACGTACTCAAGCCCGTCATGTCGTCATACGACCAGGCGAATATGTCCTCTATCTTAGAAATTCTGTGTATTCCTTCTTTTCTTATGGCGATAAATGAACGCTGATTCGTGTTTCCTTGACGTTCTCTTCATCCCCCAAATTAACAATTTTCATCTCGTCCAGGTTGGACTTAGTTCGATTTTCAAAGTTCTCAGCTTCTTTAACAATCTCTTCCGGTATTTCATCTTCCTCTGAATCTATGTCCGTTTGTTGTGTTGTCTCATTGCATGTCACAGTCATTGGTTCATTAAGATAAGTAATAGTAATGCCATATAAGTAAAGTAATGAGAGAAAATAATAAGAGTAATTGTTGATTCATAAGAAAAGTCGAAATGCCTTGATAAATTGCATAATCATTTTGAACATTGAAGATTTTTATTGCGGAAATTAAAAATTTGAAAAGAAAAATTAACTAGTAAAAATAAAAGATAGTGCATGATGCTTGTTCAGCCTTGCTACCTCGAGGATCGCCGGGCTTTGGTGGTTCTGATGGTCTAGTTATTGAGGCGCGCTCCTCCGCTTACGGCCTGTATGGAAGGGCCTTCCTCCCCCTCCTCCTCGAGAACGACACAACATTTTATATCACTATCTTCTAGGAAAAAATTCTTCACCGCTACCAGTGCTTCCTCTTCTTCTGACACATAGATAACATCGGTCGGTTGGAAAGTCTATTCCAAGTGAGGTATTGGCTGCTCTAGCGGGTAGTAAGGATTGCGCCATAGTGGCAACCAGTTGTTGAATTCTTCCCAGGTATACTCGTATCCTAGACCGAAAGTGGTGCCATGTTTCTTGAGTTTTATAGGCTTAGTGATTCCTTGGAGGTTCTTGCCAAGCCCCTTGTCGGGTTCGTACCCACTCCAATTCAATATACTCTTGATTTTGTTATCCCACCATTTGTCTTTGTCAACAGTATTAACTCGCTCGATGTGGTGATAGGTCTCTCCACCTAACTTTCTTCTGCCTCCGATTGCCGGAATAGTCTGACGACTGTATATAGGATTGCTACCATCGCAGTGAATGATCACCTCCTGGTGATTCCACTCAAACTTCACTACCTGATGTTGTGTTGATGCTTTGGCCCCAACAGCATAAATCTAGGGTCGTCCCAATAGCAAATTGTAAGATGCCGACACGTCTATCACTTGGAAATCAACATCAAACCAAGTAGGCCCTATTTGCAAACACAGACTAATTTCCCCAATGGTGGGCCTTTGGGAACCATCAAAAGCTTTCACATTGATGGCTTCGTCCTTTATATCGTGCAGTCCCTTATCCAACGTCCTGAGTGTTACCAACGGACAAATATTGAGGCTGGACCCCCCATCAATCAGGATTCTAGTGATAAAATAGTCCTCGCATTACACAGTGATATGCATTGCCTTGTTGTAACTCAACCCTTCTGGTGGCAGCTCATCTTCTTGAAAAGTGATCTTGTGACTTTCCAATACCTATCCTACCATGTTAGCCATTTCTCCGCCGGTGATGTTGCTTGGCACATATGCTTCACTCAGTACCCTTAATAGGGCATTCTTGTGTGCATCGAAATTTGGTAGCAAAGCAAGGATAGAAATTTATGCCGGTGTTTTGTTCGCTGGTCGATGACCAAGTATTCCTTGGCCTGTATATTTCTCCAAAGGTCATCTGGCCCAGTCTCGATGATAGGTGGCTAGTTAGAGGCCGGCTTGCTCGACTCAGCTAGATGTTTCGGGGTATAAACTCTACCAGTGCTCATCATACCCTGTACCACAATAGCCTCTCTGAACCTAACCTTACCTTTCCTCCTTGCCTTTCCTCCTTGCCTCGGTTGTGTAGTCCCATGGTATAGCCTTTGTATGGAATGGTGTCATGGTTGACATATCCATTGGAATCGCCATGGCTATCTTTATTCCGAATGGAGCATGTACCTTGGGTGGTAAAATTTCAACTTCGAATGGTGTAGGTGCATTCGCTGGAGACACGAATTTGACCTCAATTGGCGCTGGTGTCTTTTCAGAGGATGTTGCTTCAAACTCAAGTGGCATAGACATATTTACCTCGGCGTCCCCAGAGGGCTGAATCTGGACTACGATCGGATTAAGGGTGACTATTGGATTCTTTGGGTCGTCGCCTTCTGTGATCAAACCAATCGATCCTTCGGGATCCCAACCATCCTCTATTTCAATCATGTAAATGCCTCCAACCTTATGGTGTGAGGGTTATTGTGGACATTTGGAGCAGGCTTCTTTGCCACAATAATCTTGTTATCAATTAAAGTCTGGATCTTGTCTTTCAGATAATAACATTTGTCAATGATGTGTCCCTTCATGCTGAAATGGTATGCACAGGATTTATTTGGATTAACCCACTGAGAAGGGTTCTCGAGAGTTGCAGCAGGGATAGGGGTGACATAACCAGTAGCTTTGAGTCTTTTGTACAACTAGTCAATAGGTTCAGCAATAGTCGTATATTGTTTCGGATGCCTTCGGTCAAAGTTTGGTTGAGGTCTAGGGAAGTTTTAGCATGCAGGAGGGGATTGATAATGGGATGGTTGAGTATTGTAGGCTTGGTAAACATGTGTGGGTTGGAAATATTTGGGTGGAGTAGGCTGATATGTGGGAGGTGATTGATAAGTGGGTGATGGAGTTTGGTAAGAGGGTGAGGGTGCTTGGTAGTTTGGAGTAAGCTGATATGTGAGTGGAGGCATTGGGCAGGCTTGGTATTTGATGGGAGATTTGGTTCTTTGTGCCACCATTACGGCTCCTACGTCCCTTTTCTTGGACACACCTCCTGACTGTAAGGCCTTATTTGTAGCTTGCAAGGCCTCAAACTTTGTAACCATATCACTTTTGATGTCCTCTTCGATCATTTCTCCCAGTTTGATAATATCAGAAAATTTGTGGCCCTCGATCATCATCAGCCTTTCATAATACTGTGGGTCTTGATCCCGGACGAAGAATTTGTTCATTTGTTCTTCCTCTAAGGCAGGTCTGACCTTAGCGGCTTCGAACCTCCAGCAAGTAGCATACTCGTGAAATGTTTCTGTAGGCTTCTTCTTTAGATTCTGAATGTAGAATACATCTGGCGCATTCTCTATGTTGAACCCGAACCTGTCCATAAAGTCGGACGCCATATTCACCCAGTTCGACCACTTCTTTGGATTTTGGCTAATGTACCAAGACAAAGCATCTCCTTTCAAGCTCCTCATGAAAAGCTGCATGTGGATTTTCTTGTCTCTTCCTACTCCGACCAGCTTGTCACAGTACATTCTTAAATGGAACCTTGGGTCCCTTGTACCATCAAACATCTCGAACTTAGGAGGTTTGTACCCCTCGGGCTATTTGACATCGGGCTGTATTAAAAAATCTTTGTAGTTCAGCCCTTGAATTCCCTTACTTCCTTCAACGCCTTGAATTCGGCTTGTCAATTTCTTAAGTTCTTTGGCCGAGTTTTTGATGAGCAAGTCTTTATCATCAGACTCGAGTGTGCTTGAGATGGGTTGGGTAGATTGTGGCATAGTCTCCACGTAGATATGAGTATTATGGCGGGTGTGGCAGTGGTTACTTGTGGAGTTCTGGAGTTCTGGGATGAGCATCAGAGTGTTATTTGAGGTATGGCAGGTGTTGCAGTGGTGGTGAGGAGCGGGATGGCTCGGTTGCTTTGGGATGTTCTGTGGAGGTGTAGGGTTCTGAGCATTCAGGAAACTGATATCTGGAGTAGTGAGGGAAATTGATAGATTTTTTAGATTCCGAACCTGATCAAGTTCTTCTTGGAATTTCAGCAGCTTTTGTTCGAGTTGGGATGCATTTTCGTTCAAAACCTGAGTAACATGGCCATGAGTGACCTCTACCCGTTCAGTTGAGTTTTCCTTTCTGGCATTGTTCAAATCTTCCATCTTCCCTTTGCTCTTGTTTTGGACAGGACTAAGAGGAGGAGTGGGTGGAGGGCCCCTGGATCTCATGGAATAAGATGATATTGCCAGAGTGCACGAACTAACCTTTAGGGAGGGGAAATAAACAAAAAGGTAACAAGTTAGTGAGGATTATAAAAAAATGTTGCAATATTTAAACAGATAGTGCAGGAATATAAAGCATGTCCTAATTTGGGAACCTCGTTGTGCCGGAGGTAGGCCTAGCGACAAGTTTATTTGGAGAACAAATGCCTCATTTTATTGATAAAATGTAAATGAATACCAAATCGACACTAAATAACAAGAAATAAAAGTTGCTAGTGGCCATTGGCCTTATTACATTTCATTAAAAGAAAAAAAAACTCCTATCTATTTGGTCCTAGAAGGACCTTCCCCAGATTCGGCATCCCTGGCTCCATCGAACAGCTTTCCCAACTCGCGAAGTCCCAACAATAGGTAGGCTCTGGCTAGGTGTCCGCCTTCGTTTCCTTCAGCATTTTGGCAGTCTTTGACCCTCTTGCGAAATTTCTTCTCCAACTCCACTATGCCTTGCTCTAAGTACCCCAGTCCCTTGTTGGCACTGACAGCCATATCCTTCTATTCTTCAATTAGCTTTTGATTGGCTTCTTGTATCTCACGATGCTCGCTTTCGCATACCCGGATCCTCTTGCGTAGTTGATTGTACTTGACCTGTGCTTCGGCCTTTTCATCTATGATCCTATGACCTCGAACAAATCTGGGCTGGCCCAGGCCATCATGCTTATCCTCCAACCAGCCTGAATAGTATAGAGCACAACCAGCATGGTATCTATCTGGATCGATAGTATTCCTCCCCATGACGATCTTACAGTGCCAGATATGCTGAGTTTGGCACTTGTAAGGACTATCATCATCCTGGAAGTCAGTCCGGAAGTGACTCATCTTGTCAACACTGGGTACAACCTGCTTCCTACCCGCTTGCCTCATAACTAGGAGAGGGACATAAGGGTATGTTCCTCTCAGACCGATCAATATCAGGAAGGGTGCATCTCTGGATCGGGTGATGAACTCTTTGGTCGGAAACCACTCGAACATCCATTGTACCTAGTCCTCAGTCAGATTTTCGAAGAGCTCGACCCATTCTCTAGCATTCTCCGGTTGGGCGATCATATTGGGCATATAATTCATTCTCTTCAGATGATGGAAAGCGATATGATCATCTCAGTCCCCTTGCTGAATTTCTTATCGATATTCACCCTTCTGGAGATTCTCCACGAGCCAAAGTTGAAGTAGCAAATTGTAGCCTTCAAAGTGTTTGCTCCCTGTTGACACCTCTCTAGGGCTTGATATATTTTCGCAATGATCATGGGCACAATGCTGAATGGTTGCCCGCTAATTCCTTCCATTAAGGTCTTGGTTACCATAGCTAGTCTGGTGTGGATTCCTTCTTTCTTCATTGGAAACACGATCAATCCCAGGAAGCAAAATCTTTCTATGATCTTGTTGTTGGGTTGGATTTCCAGGAGAAAAGGTAGGTTTCCCAAATATTTTTGGACAGGAGTCTGATCACTAGAGTGAAAATCTTTCCACTAGCTTAGCAGTTTTGGGTGGATGTTGGTGACCAAGCCGAATCTGGGGACTTTGTGCCTCATATTTCTGCAAGACAAATAAGGTTAGGCCCTTACCCCCACCGGACTCGACTACTTAATATCAACAATTGGCATAAAAGCATATAGTTCTCCAAATAAATGCACAGAACGTGATGACGTCCGTTTGGGTTTTAGGGAAACCCAGTGGACTTTGGACAAGGTCATTTTAAAGAGTCATTATGCGGATAACATAACTGACTCGACTAGGTTTGACCATGATGCATGCGCAGTTAAACAGAGTAAGGTTTCTATGGGGTTTTAGACTGGTACCCTTGAGCGGACAACTCAAGGGGGAAAGGCATAGAACCGTCGACTACACCGTTGATCGACTGGTTTTACTGCAAATATGCCTTTTTCGGATTTAGGGGGTGATAATATCGGAAGAGCGCAACCACTCATTATAAGCGTTGCTATGGTATTTGTTTGGCACGAGTGGAATATGATGTTGAGCATAATTATGCAATAATTAAATACATGTTGTCACATATTTTCACATTAAGAAAGTAGTAAATACAACAGTTTTCATAATTTAAAGCAGTAGTAAAGGAAAGTAGAAAAGGAAAGAAACAAAAGACAAGTTAGTGGCGCAATTGAAAAAGGAATTGAGTGCTTAAAAAAATTAAACAATTAATTGCACATAAGGGAGCATAAATTCACAATAATAATCTAAAATGGTAAAAGCCTAATTATCCCCACCAGAGTCGCCATGTTGTTGCACCCCCTTTTTCTCGTGAAATTGGGTTTATGATATTTTGAAGGACAACTTGTTCCTTTCGAGAATTAGGTTTTGCATTTAAAGAGTCGCCACCTAATGATTAAGGTGCATTAGGACACCAATAGAGATTCAACTCTAAGCTTGTTTGAATAACCAGAGATTGGGTAAGGACTTGAAATTATCCCAAGGGGAAGGTGTTAGGCACCCTCAGAATCCACTAGTATGGTTCCCGGCCAGATAGTTTTTGTGAATTTGGGTGCAATTAACATATAAGCATATAAGGCTCAAATAAGAGGGAATTTCAACGCATAATGGTTTGAAAGTAAACAAATTTGAAAGAACAATCAAATAGCTGACATTTTTTTAAATAAGCAGTTAAGATGCTAAAAATAAAGAATAAAGGAAGGGGGTCCTAGGTTTATTAAAAATATGGATCACCCCACACAATGTCCAGTAATCACTCCTCAATGAGGGGCTACACGTGACATTATCGCGTATTCATCCTATCCATATCTACCCTTCCCACCCCGTTAAGGTATTAATACGCGGATTGATCTTGATTACTTATTGCATGCTATTACCCATCCCAATCCTATCAGTCCCAGAGGCACTTAGGACTACTAATCCTAAAAGGGAGGGATATTAGTCTTCTTTGAAGTTTTAAAGGTAAAAATTCTAAGGCGACATTCAAAACACATACTGCATGTTTGGGGAAACATATAATCAAACAAAGGCTCAGGTATACCTTCTCAAAACAAACACATAAAATAACATGTCTTGCACATACTACTTAGGTCTGATTAAAAATATTAAAGGAGAGGGAGAGGAGATTGTTGAGGTAGAATAGTTTGATACATGGCTCATATAGGATGTCCGAATCAGGCTTGCTTACTGGTTGTGTCAGTTATTAATTAATAAAAGGCGAAATCAGTTTTGTCGGTTGTTATCACCTAAGGCTTGCCTAAGTGTTTGAGTGAGATCCTATGAACATGATATCTATTACTGATTCAGAAGTATAGCAAAGCAGCACAACTTTAAGAAAAATGATTTGGAATTCTTATAGGCATGACTTCTATGCATTACTGATTCTAGGTCCTCATAGACATGAGACCCAACATTGCATGTGAGCAAAAACGAATAGGATTATACTTATGGACCCTTATAGGCTGATTTCTATATGTTACTGATTTTAATGTGCTACTGGGTTATAACCTTAAAACATGATACCTATCATGCAGAAAATTAAAATGAAGCCCTATAGGCAGGTTATCTAGGTGTGATATTAAACATGTAGAGTAAATAAATCTCTATGAGCATGATTTCTAGATGCAGTTTGAATTATGCAGAATTAAGATAATCCTGTAAGCATAGTTTCTAAATGTGATTGAATGTACAGAATCAAAATAGTCCTATAGGCATGGTTTCTAAATGTGATTGAATATGCCGAATCAGAATAGTCATATAGGCATGGTTCTACCCTTGGCATGCATAAATACCCTACCCTTTTTCACTAGCCAGCTCCAGTGGTTATTACAAAATTATTACAGACCCAGTAATGAATTACATCGAAAGATAAAAGAAAATTACAATCATAGGAAGCCATATTCCTAACTTCCTTTCTGATTTATGGACCAAACCACTTCAAATGCCATTTCTTTCAAAGTTTTTCTCAAACTTGAGTGTGTCAGAGTTCCCTAAGGGCCTCAAAAGGACTCTGGGCAATGCTCACACCCAAGTTTTATAACCAGAATAGGGATAAGTGCAGTGTGGAAATACCATCCCTCATGTGTCCGAGTTCAGAGGGAGCTCATGGGTCCCAAGGCAAGGCTCACATGAGGGGGCCAGAACCTAAGTCTAAGAAGATAGTGCTAATGCAAAAATAGAGCTTTAAGAACTAAGGAAGTAAAGAAGAGGGAAAGAGGTGCTGGGAAACATCCATTAACATTTCAAACAAGTTGATAATTTTACACCAAAGGGGGCAGGAGATTGGGAATCCATTGCAAGGGCCTATATACTTAGGCATAGGTCAATTCAGGGCATGCACAACAATAGGGGTGTTGTCATGCTTGTAAATCAACAACAACACAGAATTGTAAAGGTGGGATAGAGGTTATGATCCTAGGAGGACCAAGTTTGAATCATGCTCAGCAATATTTGATGTTGCCATGCCTCAAACAAATCATAATTATCAAACACATTGGGGTAAGGATTTAGGATTCATAATACATTGATTTAGAACATGAGAAAAGAACTTACAGCATGCTAAGTAAAATACTGAATCAATACGCAGACAAGAATGCAAGAACATTAAGTAACCATGTTGTTGTTGATGCTAAAATCTTAACGATAACATACAAGTTCAAAGGAGCAAAATGTAGTAAAGAAAGGTAGCAGGACTTTTGAAATATAGCTTTGGCTTTCAACTAGCTAAACAAGCCACAATAGAAGCAGTAGAGCAAGAGAGAGTGTTCTTTTAGTGTAAATATGAGTTTTAGAACTAAGAATGTTCGTGTCTGTGCTAATGAAAGAGCAAGGTATTTATAGTTTGAAAACAGGTAGAAGATAAGGCAAGAATCATAATTTAGCAGTAATTATGGAACTCTATACTAATTAAAATCAAATCAGTATAATTACTTCCTTTAATTAATGAGTTAAATTAAACGGTAACATGCAAATACTTAATAAGTAAAGAAATCACATAAGGCTGAATATAACCAACAAGGAAATATTTTCAGCGTAGTACAAGTACTCAATATGCCCGAATAGGCCCTAAAGAAATTAGGGTTTTTGAAACCAATCAAATTCAAAGATGATGAACAAGTAAATCACACAACAAATAATCTCAGAACTCTAATTAACCCAAAACTAGGGTTTTCAATACCAGTCGAGTCCGGAGATGAAAAGCAAGTAAATCAAACAAACAATAACAAAAAAATAGATTCAGAAACCTCAAAATAAATTAAGGCCCTTAACATGCAAACTCAAGTAGAAGAATGACATAAGGAAACACAGCAAAACATGTCAAATAACTTAACAGAAAACCTAATCGAAAAAGATAAGGATTTTTGAAGGTAGAGTTTTAAAAGAAACTTTGTGAAAAATGTTTAGAAGTTTAGAGAAAGAACATGTATGAAACACATCTAAAAGAAATCAGAAGAACCATAAAGGTTAGGGTTTCAGAAGAACGCCAAATGGTGAGAAAGTCTTTGAAAACCATCGATCTAAGTAGGAGAGTCAAGAGTCTGACTCGAATAGCCATGGCTGGCCGGAGCAAGTTCAAAGATGACCGGAGACAGCCATAAAACTGAAATCGACCAAGGTCTGGACCAATCTTTTCCAGGATCTAGCCTTGAATCCATGATAATCGGGCATGTAGAAGCCATATGAGGTGGATACAGGCCTCCGATGACTTTGGAAGCCATTGATTTGGGACATTTTAGGGTTGTAGTTGAGGGTGGCCTCTAGGATTTCAGAGAGGATTTAGGGAGATAGGGGATTTAGAGGAGGCGTGGCGTGAATAATGAAAGGGTTTGGGGGTCTTTTTGGGCTTAATTAGGAAAGGGCCAATGTCGACCGTTGATCTAAATAATCAACGGTCAGGACTAAAAGGGTTATGTAGGGGATCCGGGTGGGTTATATAAATGGGTTATGGATTGGTTTAAAGGGGAATTGGGTCCTGGTAATTGGGTTTGAATTGGGTTCAATTGGGGTGCCAAATCAGGTTAGAATTGAAATGAAAATGGGCTAACATTTAAATAGCCACTTTTCCCTATTTGATTTATAAAAAATAGTAAAATAACTTCTAGAAATAAATTAAAGGTACTAAAATAATTAATAGTACATAAATATCAAATTAAAAATATTGGGCTTAATTTTTATAGAGATAAACGGAATTAAATCTAAAAGAGCTAATATTGCAATTATTTGCAATTTACCTTTGAAAATGCTAAATAAATTTGTAAAAATATGTAAAACTTATCTTAGGTATATTTTAGCATTAATATAAGAATTCAATAAATGAATCACCAAAAATGATGATTTTGGGAATAATTATTGGGTTTCTCTGTATAAAATAGGGCAATAAATTGATTAAAAGTTTTTAAAAATTAAGGAAAAATAGTAAAATATTTGGACATACTTATATATTTACACATATGCTATTTTAAAATTATTTTGCATTTTAGAAAATATATAGAGAAAATTTGAGTATCTACAACGGGTAAATTCTAGTTAAACATAATAAACTCTATATCTGAGGTTGATGAATAGTTGTACCCTAAGAACCTGATTTTAAGAAAAATATTCAATGTGGTATTTGATAATATTGCTATGAATTAATGAGGGGAAGAGGGTAAATCAATTAATGACAACTGGCAATAAATGTAAATATAGAGAATGATTCACCCTAATAAACAATGAGGTGGATGATTCTCTCTCTAACAAGAATATATAATAACCAGACATGGGAATATCATGCACTTTATCAGATCTGATGTGGGAAAGTTTGGAATCAACAGTCAATCCAATCTTGTCAAAAGATAATGTTTATAACTATTTGAGAGTCAACCTTTGTAGAGAGAACTTATCCCACCGAATCCCCCCCCCCCCTCTCTATCTATTTGTCCTTATTTATATGGGGCATATCCTTTACCTACTAAAAGTACAAGTACAACGATATTCTATAGAATATTCCTAAAAAATATCATGTTACTAACTAGCCGTTCTGGCCAATTCGAATGCTCGGCTCCGGCCTTGGCTGCTCGGCTCATTAGCGTTGCTTCAGAAGGATGACTTCGGCCTCGTCAACTCTCAAGAATGGCCTGTTATGCTTTTCCTCAATCTCTTCCTTAACGAACTCTCCAATGGTTCGCTCTAGTCGTACTCGACTGAGCCACTCATGGTAAGTTACGGTCTTCACGATAATCTTTTTATGCTGGACTTCTTAGATCGGATTTTGGCCCATATAGTTAGTCCCTCTGCTTGCCGAGGTTTTCCTTCAGGCATCCTCTGTGAGTAGACTTTGCCAGCCATAGTTTCGAGGAATTCGGTCCAAATACCGACTGATTGTTGTACTAGCTGAGGTAAGGGGTGGAGCCTTGCAGATTTGTGCTCAATGGTGAGGGATCAGAATGACGTCACCATTTCACACGTCATGATTGTGCATATTCCCGATGCACTAGCTTGTTTCTCGAGTCTCTTTTGCTTTGATTCTCATGCATTTGGCAATTATTTTACTTGAATTTTGTGCCGATATTTTCTTATAAAAAGGGGAAACCTCCTCATTCAAAACTTTGTACTTTCAAATTTTCAAAAGCAATTCATCTTCTTCTCTTGCTTCTTTTCCTGCTTTCTACAACTTCTAGTCTTGCCATCATTGCTTATTCTTCATTTTCAAGCTCCTCGCTCACACATAACTACACAAATGGCTAGTGCCTCTTCCAACTCTGAGGAAATTCTTAGCCCGAACCCGGTGTCAATGGCCATGCCATTTCCTCTTGAGGGGGAGGTCATGGCTGTTGAAGATTATAGTTCCCTACAATGGAGGAGATCGTTCCTCGTGGTGATAAGGCTAGGCTTGATTTTTTGAAGCGTCCCATTGATGAGCCTGAGCCGGCGAAATCTGAAATGGAAACGAATCATCTTTCCGAGCTCAGGGCTAAATACAATATCGCTACTCATATAGACCTGGTTCATGCCAGGGACGATATGGTCCACATTCACCTTCCTGGGTACTGCACATTTTATGTGTACCCATTTCGGGTGGGCTATGCCCTTCCCCTTCCTCCGTTATCGGAGGAGTTCTGCCGTTATTTCAACATCTTCCTGGCCCAGCTCTCTCCGTATATTTACAAGATTTTTGTCATGGTGATAAGTATGCGGAGCTGGCTAACCACAGAATCTCTATATGCCACCTCTTGCATCTCTTCGCTCCAAGTTTTTACCGGAGTACGATGATACACCTGCACCACCGTGGAACCAAAGGACTGGTGGTAGGAATGGATGATAAGACCAACAGCAAGTTTTGGGTTGACTTTTTCTTTGTAAAACAGAGCACGTGGTGGCAAATCCTGAAGGATTTCTCAAGGAGTGGAACTTCGCTCGTAAGTACTTCCATCTCTGGCTATTTGTTGTCTCTCTTCAATTACATAATCATCCTTTTATGGCGCAACTGAGAGGGATCCTCCTTCGTTGGTCGCCTACATCCAAGACTAGGTAGCTCAGGTCTTACCCACACGGTGGGGATTCGTGAATGGTCATCCTTCAACAAGAAGTTCGGGTGCCAACCTTCTTCGACCGGTGAGTCCTGTTATGACCTTTGGTCATTTGGACTTCCATATCACCTTTTTTTCTTGCTTATGCCGTTATCCTTGATTTTAGGTCAAAAGGCTCCAAAAAAGCCAAAGGCTCCCACCCCTGCTTTCCTCCGGCCAGATGCTTTGACCAAGGCTTCGACCGTTGCATCAACAGGCGAGATTACACAACCCGCTACGTCTTCTAAGGCCCCAACTTCATGTAAGCCTGTGCACCGGGCAAATACTCTATCGGCGAGGTCTACAGATCCATCCTTATTTCATTTGGTGGACGAGCCGTCGTCGAGCGATGAAGAAGATGTTTCTTTGAAAAAGAAGCGAATTGAGACCGACGATGATGTGGAGACAAATAAAGGTTCGATGGGTATTGTGTCGAAACTCACCGTGCACGTGCATGAAACTAGCGTGACCTCAGATATCGGGGTTCCGACTCTCGGTAATGCAGTTTTTCCTCACCGGTGGTTGTTGTAGTCGTGCCAGGGAGCGATCTGTCGAGCTCTATGCCAGTCGATGTTCCTTCTTCTACCGAAGAGGGGGAGAGGGTTGTTGCTGTCGACAACCTCGAATCTGATTCTGAAGTCGACCCCGAGGAAGAGAGGATGTTCGATGAGGCACTCACCCGAGTCGAGGTGAGGATTGATGGATCTTCTCGTTCAATAGTTATCCCTTTGGACTGCAACCCGATGACCAGTATAAAAAGTGTGGTCCCTGCTCTAGTTCCTCTTTGTTGTAGTATCGAGCATAGGACTCTTCAGTCGTTCAAGGATGTCGACCTATCCTTGAGCGTATCTGGGTAGGCTATACGGTTGACTTTCCTTTATTTTCGGTCTCGTGCCTTGTGTTTGTCTCCTTTTCTTTTTTAATCACTCTTGTTTTTTTGCATTTTTCTCTCTTCAGAATCTCAACTTGGAAATCGAGAGCGCCCGTCGAGCTTAGAAGAAAAATGTGATTTTTATGAAAATGGTTTCTAAGTAGTTGATACCTTGAAAGGTACCGCAGTGTGTGCTCGGCTCGGTGATAAATTAGGATTTTACCATGATTATTCCCCTACTTGTTATTGCTTTAGTTACAAATTGATACAAAATAGACCCAAAATGCTTACAAGTTGTGCGTGATTGAAGGTTTGAGCGACAAGGTGACAAATGTAAAAGATCGGCCAAAAACTGAGTGAAACCTGCCCGAGTGTCAAAGACCAAGCGAAACGAGGAACATGAAGTCCTAGCGCGGACCGCACTGATATGCCACGTGGCCGCGCTATGAGATTCAGAGAGTTGCAAAATTAGGCTTGATGTAATGCGGTCGCGCTACCTTTTTGCGCGGTCCGCGTCAAGGAGATTCAGAAACCATGACTTTTGGGAGTTAAGGCCACGCGGCCGTGCTACCTTTTTGTGCGGTCCGTGCCACTGAGGTTCAGAGAACTGCAGGAATTAGCCAAGTCATGCCACGCGGCCGCGCCACCTTATTGCTCGGTCTGCGCTGACTTCCACCGCGGCCGTGCTGCACTTTTGCGCGGTCCGCGGTCCTCAAATTCAGAGAGTTAAAATTCAAGAGTTCAAGAGCCAATGCGGCTGCGCTACACTTTTGTGCGGTCCGCACTGACCCCGCAGGGGTATTTTTATCTAGTTTTTCAAGCCAGTATAAATAGAACATTTTACCATTTTTAGGGTAAGTTGTATTTTTACAGAACAGAGCTGCGCTCGTGAGGACAAAAGTTTTAGCCTATTTTGGCATTTTAGCATTAATTTCTCAATAGATTCTTATAGTTTCTCTTTAGTTATTGATTAATATGGTTATTTCTTCTTCTATTTCTTCTGTTTCTTCTTTAAATATGTCTAGCTAAACCCATGAGCTAGGGTTGTGGCTCAACTCTAGTGTGGGTAATAGATGGGTGTTGCTTTCTAATGATAGATTTATATTGGGTATTTGTTATTTTGGTTAATTTTATGCTTTAATTAAGGATTGGTGGTTGCAAACATTAATTCTAGCTTAGTGGATTTTGACTCTTCTTGAGAAAGAGAGTCTATGACCCCAAAATTGACCCAATAAGGAATTGGGATGGACCCATGAGAAATAGTAGTCCTAATTAACGGGTTGAATCTCGAGAGAGTAAACACCCTACTTGAACCCTAGTTGCTTGGTCTAATTGGCCTACCCAATTGGTCTCGAGAGAGTCAATTGGGCAAAATCACTTTCTCTACCGAGAGGTGTGAGAGTGGGTCAAATGTGCAACGATTATAGCATAAATCCCAAATATGTCAATCTATTCTTAGTAGTTTCTACCCATTTGTTAACCACTTAGGTGATGCCACGACCCTAGTGCCTTTCTCCCTATTAATTACAACATAGAAATATTTCCTAGCATAATTTAGCTTTAATCCTTAGATTACAATAGTAGTTTTAAATATAAAAATCCCAAAAATGTTAGGAGTGAAATTAGAAGTACAAATGAAAATTTAGGCTAAACAGACAATACAACTCCACTCTAAGCTCCCTGTGGAAATTCGATCCCGAACCACTATTTGGGTAAAAGCTGTAGTGACCCACTCTCCCTACATTCGTGTAGTGTTGAGTTGGCAGCGATCACTTTTTGGCGCCGCTGCCGGTGAGCTTACGGTGTTGACTATCTGTGTAGCTAGTTTTGCGTTTTGCTTCTCTTTCCTTCTTTTTACTAATTTTATCAGTGTCAATCACTCATGTACACATGGCTTTAAATGCAAATGACCCTCTTGGCAACGTGGTCCGGGGGGGGGAGGTTAAGGATCTTGAACAAGAAGATGTATTACCTCAAGCTTCAAGGAGAGGACGAAATGCCAATGCCAATGCCAATGCCAATGCAAATGAGAACATACCAGACCCTGCTCCGCCTCCACCAAGAGTGGCCCCAAGAGTTCTCCCTAATCAAGGGTACGCAAGTGCCATTATTCCTCCCCAAATTCGGGCGGGGAACTTTCAAATTACAAATGTTATGCTGACCCTGCTCGAGCAGAGAGGATATTACACGGGCGCCTCCGACCAAAATGCCTACAAGCACTTGAAGGGGTTCGTGGATACCTGTTGGGGTAGCAAGCAAACAAACATGTCCGAAGATGCGTTGAGATTGAGGTTTTTCCCGTTCTCTCTTCGGGGTAAAGCATTGAATTGGTTAGAAAGGCTTCCAAATCATTCCATCACAACGTGGGATGAATTGGTGGACAAATATATTGCCAATTTCTTTTCTCCAAGTCACATGGCGGCGCTCCGTGATGAAATTTTGGCTTTCAAACGAGAGCCAACAGAACCCTAGCACGTAATATGGGAGAGATTTAGAACTATGGTTAAAGAGTGTCCAAACAATGATATGAATGATGTGATGATTCAACAAATATTCTATAGGGGCATCAACACAACAACCAATGTATTTTGAACCAATTAGCGGGAGGAAATTTTATGAAGCTTCCTTACAATGAAGCTTGTGATGTGTTAGATGAAATGGCTGATACTTCTTCAGCATGGCAAAGCCGGGCAAACGTTCCTCAAGGTGACCCTAATGTCATACATTTGCATAAGGAGCTGCGTGATCACGACCAAGCCATTGCCGAACTCACAACAACAATGAATCAATTGGCGCAGGCGTAATTGCAACAAGGTTCTCAAATGCGTCCTATGTACCAACAACCGAACAACCCACACCCCTTTTATTCTCAATGACCAAGTTCTTCCAGGTGTGATATGGGGAGAATTGAGAGCATGTTTGAACAAATTATGAAGAAGAGCCAAGATTCCGAGGCGCAAATATCTTCTCATAACACCTCTATTCGGAATTTGTATGTGCAACTAGGGCAACTTTCTCAAGCTATGAACACTCGCCCCAAGGGTGCGCTACAAGTGACACGGTAGTGAATCCTAAAGGCGGAAATAACAATCATGTAATGGCAGTGACCACTAGAAGTGGAAGAGACGGTGATGTGCATGCCTCAAGAGATACACGAGTTGTAGAGGATGAAGTTGAATTGCCTAACGATGATGTGCCCTTGATTGTTGATGATGGGAATGAAGAAAATGTGACCAATTATTTACGGATTGATATTGGTGATGAGGCCGAGATTGAGACTCAAGATGTCCTGAACCTGTCTAGGGAACACATGATTGACATGCCCGAGCCGATTGTCCCTAAGGCCAAGGAAACCTTGCCTAGGCCACCTCTACCTTACCCTCAACAGTTGGCCAAGCAAAAGGGCGATAACCAATTCAATAAATTCATTGAGATGATAAAGACTCTAACTATCAATGTGCCATTAGTGGAGGCACTCGAGCAAATGCCGGGGTATGTAAAGTTCATGAAGGATTTGGTTACGAAAAAGAGGTCAATGGAGTGTGAGACAATCAAGATGACTCATCAAGTGAGCGCAATTGTACATTCTATGGCTCCAAAACTTGAGGACCCCAGTGCATTCACTATCCTATGTACCATTGGAAGTGCCGACTTTGCAAAAGCCCTTTGTGACTTGGGGGAAAGTATAAACTTAATGCCATATTTGGTCTTCAAGACCTTGGGAATCGGACAACCTCGCCCAACTTCAATGAGGCTCCAAATGGGGGATCGGTGAATGAAGCAGCCTTTGGGATATAATTTATGATGTCCTTGTTCGTGTTGATAAATTCATCTTGCCGGACGACTTTATTATATTGGATTGTGAGGTGGACTTTGAAGTCCCGATTATTCTTGGGAGACCTTTCCTAGCTACGGAAAAGGCTTTGGTAGATATTGAGGTGGGAGAGTTGACCTTCCGTGTTGGTGATGATAAGGTGGTGTTCCATGTGTGCAAGTCTATGAGGCAACCAAATAGGTCCGAGGTGTGCTCGTTTGTGGACATTGTCACGGCGATGATAGTGGATGACACAAGCACGATGATTAATGTTAAAGATCCACTTGAGGGTGTTCTTCTAAATATGAATGTCAACGACGATGTTGGAAGAGTGGAGTGCATGAATGCATTGCATGGCATGGGTTTATATTCATATAAGCCTAGAAAGTTATCATTGGATCTTAAAAATTGAAAAACTCCACCAACTAAGCCATCTATTGAGGATCCACCGGTGTTGGAGTTGAAACCACATCCTCCTCACCTCAAGTATGAATTCTTGGGCTGTAATGTACTTTGCCTATTATTCTTTTGTCTTGCTTAACTTACATGCAGGTTGACGCCACTTTGGTGGTTCTTCAAAAGCTCAAGAAGGCGATTGGATGGATATTGGCCGATATTCGGGGTATAAGCCCCACCTTTTGCATGCATAAGATCATTTTGGAGGAAGATGCTAGGCCTTCACTTTAACATCAAAGAAGACTAAATGAGGCTATGCAAGAAATGGTTAAGAAACACTACAACAAAAAGTACTTTTAGCGATAATTATTTAGTGGAAATTAATTAATTGCCACTAATATTCTTTCCCCCATATAGATATTGAATAGAACGAGTTAGCTTCTTGATTTCGTGACATACCAAATAAGGGATAATTTATCTCCTAACCTTAAAAATTAGCAACAAATGTTACTTAGCCGGGAAAGAGCATTACTTTATCGGCAATTACAAGAAATGGCTGGAAAAAGAGCATTCTTTTACTTTTTATATTCCTCCAAAAGAGTTTAAAGATAAAAATAATATTCCCTCTAAAAGAAAACCCTATATGATCCTTTCCTCTTATCTCTCTAACTCCTCCCGCCCACACTCTCTCCCTTATAGTTGAAGGGGCTATGATGCTCTCTTATTATCGGAACAACATATAGATCATCACTACTCAAGTATTCAATTGCTACAACTCTTGTTATACAACCTACATTGGTCTTCCAGGTACGCTATCATTTCTTACTTGAATTTATTATATTTTTCGAGTATTTATTGCTTATTTAATCTATTTTGAGCGATTTGCATTACCTATCATCTTATGAATATGAGCGATGCTCTACTTTAACCATTACACAAATTCTTGATCCCAAAAATAATTCTTAGGATTTTTGTTGTATTTCATGTTCCGTCTACGAAGTAAATTTTTTTCTTTATGTGTATATAGAAGTCTAGTTCTGTTGGAAAATTATAAGATAATAAAGTACTTTGATAAATTGATAGGATATTGGTTTGATTATGATTCATCTATTTATTACTATATCAAATGATTGTATTTGCTTTTAGAGTAAAAATTCAAGCAGATTATTTGGTGTTCGATAAAATGCCACACAGAGATATTATATTGTATTAAGAAGCGGGATATATGACTGACATGATATCTATAAGTTGTTACTACACTATTGTAATTATTTCTGATCAATGAAAATCTTTTTAACTATCTAATTCTCCTTAGGTTCATCAAATCCATGATCCTTCCCCTGTTACATTTGCTTCTGAAGTGATAACTTTTGATGTTTTTCTACCAAAAATAATTTTGTGCTATGATATTTTGTTACTATCTGGCCCTTTATATGAAATTATGTCGGAGATATTCAAAAGTTTAGAGGAAGCACCTTTTTATTTTTCCATTTTTTTGTTGGACATCCACATTTGATGTTGTCCATATGTAATGCATAAAGCATAAGCTCTTTTTTTTTATCTTGTAGGTGAACATGATGGATCTTTACTTCTTTTATTTCGTTTTCCATAAAGTTCAAAGTTCATCATTTCCAGTAGCTTCAATGTTTGATTAATGATTTTGCATTATGTTAGAATTTAGATATGATTTGAGTCGATATATCTGATAATTGTATTGGGAATAAAGATAATTGTGCCGCTTACCTATGATTATGTAGCTTTTTCCTAAATCCTGAGTTGACATGTTAGAGAATTTTGTAGCTTTTAACTAAAAAATCTAAGAGTAAAGTTGATGATTTCTGGCGAAGTGCTTCTTGCGATGGTTCTAAATACTAGTATGTGTACATGCCGGGATCAGTCAAGTACGAGATATGCATACTTATTTAGCGATGTGTCCACATCTTGGCTTAGACATATAGATATAGTTGAGATTGATTACTGTTTAAAGTAGGGATATGAATTTAATTAATAAGTACGACTATGTCAATTGAATAATGATAATGTAATTTATTATAGATAAAAGGGGTGTATGTTATGTAATTAATCTATTTAACTATTTTTGCCTTCTCCATTAAGTCACATATCCTTGCATAATAGTAGATTTTAGCAACTAATCACCTGACAATATAACTCCTCAAACTATTGTCTCTACTTTTGCATAGTGTATAGTAATTGTCAATGCTCGATTAGTTTATAAATGCCACTAGTTATTATAGTTAAATTAACAATAAAATCATATTTTCTTCTTAGATAATTTTTGTGAAATCACTGTATGGATCATATCAGCTTCTTTATATGTCTCATGGTCTTCGAGGTTCTTTGTGAAGCTCTCATTAGCTACAACAGAAGACCATCGTCAACCCAATTCCTAGGATATCAGTCTTGTAGAGAAGCAACAATTCCTTTTGACTTAAACTTTAAGTTAAGGACTTCATCCTTGTATTGCTTCTACATTCTTTACCTTGATTGATTTGCAGAAAATTCATTGCAGACATCAGATTCTAGTAATGGTGAGTGGAGGCATTAACATCACTTAATTATTGAGAGCTTATGTATATTGATGGCTCAACAAGCTGCAAAGGTACCAAATTTCTCCTTGATGCTTTCAAGAAACTAGTTCACCTTGATGCTTTCAAGAAACTAGTTCACCGGGCATGCTAGACCTTCTCCTTCCCTTTTCAAGAACCACCTATGATGTTTTGTTATTACAGCTATACATTGAGGTATATGTAACAAGAGAGGTAGGACCTTTGAAAGATAACCAGAAGCTCCTAAAACTGCTATAGTCGAAGCCTGATGCTTCAGAAAGACCAGTTTCTGCAATTATTTTAGACCAACTAACTCTGGCTTGAAACAAGAAATGTAAGAATAAGGAAATGGTGCAGATTCAAAGCAGTGACATCCTAACACTGATGATTTCTTCTAGCCGGAATCATGTGGAAGAATGTCAATATGATTATGAAGGGATATTTGTTAGACTAAAAATGATATTGGGGTCAAATGATGTATTCTTTCTCTTATGTTGTCGACACTTTGAAACCTTGTCTAAGAAGTTTTTATTTGATGTAAATTTAATAAATATATATTTTTTTAATGGATATTGGCATGGTTCCTTACAAACTTTTGTTTCATTTAAATTTTTTGGAATGAGTATTAGTATACCTCAATCAACTTGAAAAATAAGTGTAATTCTTTAAGTGGCCAAAAAAATTAATCTTTTATTGATAATAAAGTGAAACATTTTAAGCTATAACAAAAGATAATGAAAATAAATAACGGCAAATTTAATGTAGTTTTAGTTTCCATTGCAATTGCCACTAAAAAACATATGTTATATTGACCATTAATAATAGGTTTTTACCGGCAATAACAAATGCTGCAAAATTTATGGGTTAGCACATCTCTACCTTAGTTTTTAGCGGCCATTGGAATTTCCAGTACACAAATGCTGCTAAATATAACAGTATTTAATTGCAATTAATAGTGTCTTTACCAGCTTTCGGCAGAATTGCCGCTAAAACTTTTAGCGACGCTGGATTCAACGGCAAATAGTCAATTGCCAGTAAATATTTTAGCGGCAATTGATATTGCCGATAAAGGAGAATTTTATTTCTGCTAGAGACCTATTTTGTCCTAGTGAAAGAGGTTATCAAGTGGCTTGATGCTAGTGTGGTATATCCTATCTTTGACAGTTCTTGGACTTCTCCGGTGCAATGCATACCGAAGAAGGGTGGGATGACTGTGGTGACCAATGCCAATAATGAGCTTATTCCTACTAGGACGGTGACGGGTTGGAGAGTTTGTATGGATTACCGAAATCTTAATAAGGTGACTAGAAAAAATCATTTTCCGTTGTCATTCTTTGACCAAATGCTTGATCGTCTTGCGGGCCGGTCATTCTATTGCTTTTTAGATGGGTACTCGGGGTATAATAAAATTCTCATTGCCCCGGAAGACCAAGAGAAGACGACCTTTACATGTCCTTATGGCACATTCGCATTCTCGAAGATGCCGTTTGGATTGTGTAATGCTCTAGCAACCTTCCAACAATTTATGATGGCTATTTTCACCGATATGGTGGAAGATATATTGGAGTTCTTCATGGATGATTTTAGCGTGGTTGGGGATTCGTTCGATGAATGTTTGGTAAATCTGTATCGAGTGTTGGCCCGATGTGAAGACACGAACCTAGTTCTCAATTGGAAAAATGCCATTTTACGGTAGAAGAGGGTATTGTGTTGGGTCACAAGATTTCAAGTCTGGGAATTGAAGTTGACAAAGCCAAGATCGAAGTTATTTCAAGCCTACCTCCCCCTACTTCTTTCAAAGGGGTGAGAAGTTTTTTTGGGCACGCGGGTACTGAAGGTTCATCAAAGATTTTTCTAAGGTAGTTAACCCATTGTGCAAGTTGCTGGAGAAGGAGGCCAAGTTTGTTTTTGATGAGAAATGCATGGAGGCTTTCGAGCTTCTAAAGCACAAGTTGACAACAACCCCTATCATTACCGCGCCAAATTGGAGCTCTCCTTTTGAGCTTATGTGCGATGCTAGCGATGCTAGCCATCCAGTGTACTATGCCTGTAAGACAATGAATGAAGCCCAAAGAAATTATATTGTCATCGAAAAGGAGTTATTGGCTATATTTTTTTCCATGGAAAAGTTCCGACCATACCTTATGGGGGCCAAAGTAAATATCCACACCGATCATGCTGCCCTTAGGTATTTGATGACCTAGAAGGACTCCAAGGTGAGATTGATGAGATGGTTGTTACTTCTTCAAGAAATTGATCTAGAGATAGTGGACTGGAAGGGAAGTGAGAATCAAGTTGCGGACCATTTGTTTCGGTTGGAGGAAGAAGGGAGGCCATGTGACGGCCTTGAGATAAATGATACATTCCTCGACGAGCAAAGTCTTTCCATTTCTATGTGTGACATGCCTTGGTTTGCGAACATCGCCAACTTCATTATGACCAGAAATGTCCCGTGTGAGCTCTCTTCCAACCAACGGAAGAAACTCAAGCGGGATAGCTTGGATTTTTATTGGGATGATCCGTATTTGTTTAAAATTTGCACGGATGGTGTGATAAGAAGATGTCTCCCGGAAGGTGAACAATTGGGCATATTAGAGGCTTGTCATTCCTCTCCTTATGGTGGCCATCATGTAGGGGTAAGGACGGCTTCAAAGGTTTTGAGTTGCGATTTCTATTGGCCGATGTTGTTTAAAGATGCTAGTGACTTGGTGAAGAGATGTGATACATGCCAACGAGCCGGCGGTATTTCAAAAAGAGATGAGATGCCCCTCAATACAATTCTAGAGGTGGATATTTTTTATGTTTGGGGCGTCGATTTCATGGGTCTGTTCGTGAGCTCTTGTGGGAACACTTACATTCTCGTGGCAGTGGATTATGTCTCGAAATGGGTTGAAGTAGTAGCTTTGCCAAACAATGAAGCCCAAAGTGTTGTTGCATTTTTGAAAAAGTGTATCTTCACAAGGTTTGGCACTCCTCGTGCTATCATTAGTGATGGGGGATCTTACTTTTGCAACAAAGCTTTTGATTCATTGCTTGTTAAGTATGGAGTAAATCACAAGGTGACTATCTCCTATCACCCTTAAGCTAGTGGTCAAGTAGAAGTATCCAACCGTGAAATAAAAAGTATCTTGTCCAAGACGGATAATGCTAATAGGACTGATTGGTCAAAAAGGTTGGATGACGCTCTATGGGTGTACTGGACGGCTTATAAGACCCCAATTGGTATGTCCCCTTACCGATTGGTATTTGGAAAAGCTTGCCATCTTCCGGGGAAATTGGAGCACAAGGCTATGTGGGCCTTGAGTAAGTTGAATTTGGAATGGGATGTTGCTGCGAATCTCCGTGTTGAGCAATTAAATGAGCTTGATGAGTTTAGATTTCATGCCTACTCCAGTTCGTCCTTGTATAAGGACAAGATGAAGTATATTTACAACAAGTATGCTCGAGGTAAAGAGTTCAAGGTTGGGGATATGGTTCTTCTTTTCAACTCCTGGTTAAGGTTATTTCCGGGAAAGCTCAAGTCAAAGTGGAGTGGGCCATTTGAAGTGGTAAGTGTGACTCCTTTTGGTGCTCTTGATCTTAAGAACAAGAATGGTGAAATATTTTGGGCCAATGGGCATCGTGTCAAGCATTATTTGGGAAAGTTTGATGACAGCCACGTGGTGGCACTCATTCATTTGAAGTAATTTGATGGTAGCATGCGTCGTGCTGCAACGTTAAATCAGGCGCTTCTTGGGAGGCAACCCATGTATTATTTCTTTCTCTTTGATTTTCTTTGTAGGTTAGGATTTTTTGAGCTAATTGTCTGTGAGATGTTGCAGGGATTGTATTAAAACACTGCAAAGGAAAAAGAAACAAAAATTGAAGTCCCTGAAGTTTGCCGGTGCAGCTGCGGTGCATTTTTACGCAGACTGCCCTCGCCTGATCCAAGATTAATCAGTCTCTGAAGTTTGCAATACGGCAGCGGTGCATCCTTGCGCGGTCCGCACTGCCATGATCCCAAATTGCTAAGTCTCTGAAGCTGCAACACGGCCGCGGTGCATTTTTGCGCTGTCCGAACTGGCCCAACGCTGCAGCGCACCCCTTTTATGCGGTCTGTGTTGGGAGATTCAGAGAGTGAGCTTTGGAAGCTCTTTGCCCAGCATGGCAATGCTCCACTTTAACGCGGTCCGCGGTTCCTCCAGTGCGACCACATGACTATTTTGCGCGGTCTGCACTCCTATGTCCTGCAACCTGTCATGCTTCTATGCTAGGCAATCAATTGTGTTTTCCTTTTGTGTTATTCATCTATTTCACTGCATGTGCTTAAACTAACAATGTTAGATACGTGTTTTTGCAGATCATGATTAGACAAAGAGGCGGTAAACAAACACAACAACCGGGAGAGGTGGTGCCTCCTGAGGGAGTAAAGGCAAAAAAATAGCCAAACTCACTCCCCAGGCTCGGGAAAATATTAAAAAGACCTGTAAACTGATACGGGCTGCTGATAAGGCTGCTGAACATTCTTCGGGGAGTGAGTATGCACCCCCTAAGAGCATATCCTCAGATTCTGTCCCGACCCACATAACCGACCCCCTCTACCTAACTGATACTCCTCCACCTTCACCCTCAACCAAAAGACCAGTCAATGTAGTCTCAGATTCGTCTAATGAGTCCGCAGCAGGTAGTGGTGAACAATACTCCACCTCCCCCACAGCTTCATTATCTGGGGAGAGTGCAGCCCATGGTGAGGGAGGTGAGCCTCAGGTTGGGGGAGTTGATAGAACTAGAAATCCTGAAGCTTGGGAAGATCTATTCGTTAGTCAGCTGACATTTCACAAGTTTAGGGAGTGGTGGCCCTTGGGGAAGTTGATACCGGAGAGAAGTTTCATTGACAAGGACCTTTTACCCCACAACCCAAACGTGCAAAGGGAGTTCCGAACTAGACATGGCTGGGAATTTTTCAAAGAAAGATTCATTGATGCTAATGAGCACATGGTACGTGAATTCTACTGCAATGTGCATCACATAGTCAAAGATACGAAGGTGACCAATGTGAGAGATAAAATGGTGTTGTTTGATGGAAAGTCCTTAAATGATTACTTGGGGTTCAAGGAGGAGGATGAGTAGTATTTGGCTAAGTTGGCAATGGGTGAGGAAGTGCGACCTTGGTTGGCCGAGTTCTTGGCAATCCCAGGCACTGTCCCTAAATGTTTGAAAGACAAAGAGAAGATTTTCAGGAACACCTTCAACTTTGAGGCTAGAGGGCGGTTGACCTTTGTTTATAGCCGGCTTGACACTTCTACCCATGATCATACCGTTCCACTTACTCGGGCCGTTCTTGTGGCATTTATCATGGCTAGGTTTCCTATTAATATGGGTAATGTGATCTCGAGGGTGATTTCTGCCGTCGGACAGGAGACGACCATAAACTACCCTTTTCCCAACACCCTGTCTATGTACTTTAGGGATTTGGAGATCAAGAAGAAATGATTTGATGTCAAGACCAAGCCGGTGGCTCCCTACTCATGATACAACATGCTGGGTTCGGACAACCCAAAGTCAAAGAAGTACCAGCCACCCACCTCTGCCCCAACTGGCCAGTCTAAGGAGCCAGTTGCGGTAGAGCCTTCTACCAGGCCTTCCACCATTCCTGCTACTACTACCAGTGAGACCTTGCCCCTAGGTCCTTCTTCTGTTACTGGCCCAAGTACTTCAGCTGGCCCGGGAGTCCCATCGTCAAAGACTCATCCATTTCCCGCCCAGCATTGAGTTAGTCCTTATCTAGTTTGAACAACTGGATGTCAGCTGTGACTTCCAAGTTGTCTACATTGGCTACTTCAGTTGAGGCCCAGTCAGCGCTAGCCACAGTTCAGATTCCTCAGTCTATTGAGGATACATTGAATAAGCTCCTGGCCAACCAAGAGAAGATTATGGAGACTCAGGATGCCTTTACTAAGGCGGTATATTCACATGGCAAGGCTCTCAAGGAGCTTGCCAAGGAGCACAAAAAATGAGAAAGTCAAGGGCGTCTAAGGAGTCAGTGAAGGTGTTTCGAGCGAATGTGAACAAGCTATTGGCAGATCAGCTGCCTTTAGACTCGTTATTTGACAAGTCAGCCCCTCCAACAGCAGCAGCAGTGCTAGAGCCATAGTAGGAACAGGCACTCGAGGAAGAAGAGAAAGCTACCCAGCACTGAGGGTGTAGTGATTGAGCTTGCAGAGATTCAGGCGATTCCCTCCGGTGATGCACCCAGCACTCAGGCAGTCCATGATCAGGCCCCAGTCCCAGCAGCCGAGCAGTAGGAGGCCAGGAACCAGTCTGAGGTTCCCGCCCACACAGAGGACCAGGGGACCACTGAGGATCCCATGCATACAGACCAGACCTAGGGAGCTCCACTATATCCTTTTTTGATATTCTGTGCTTATTTGGTAGTTGGCATTGGGGACAATGCCAGCTCTTATTCGTGGGGGTGTGCCCTACTGTTATTTGGATGATTGTACATATCGATACTCCTTTTATGTTTTTTTTATTCTCTAGTTGGTCTGTACATAAATTTACATTTTAGCTACTTTTCTCGTACTTATTATTCTCTTTTGGTATGTATATAAAGTTACATTCGGTATATATTCATCCCTCATTGTATATTCTACTCCCCTATTATACATATTCATTCTGTTTTTCTACTTTTGCACAATTTTTTGTTTTTAGCTTCGTAGATAGGCTCGTAGCCTTTTGTTTTGTTTTTGGCATTTTCAATAAGCCCTTGGTTTTCTTAATGCCACGGTTCTTTCCAATGGTGGAGTATAGTGCAAACCGGGTGGCTCTTCCCAATGATAGATAGCGTGACAACCTTCTTAAGGGTTTGAGTCCGTTTTTTATTTTTCTTTTATTTTTGATATTTTGTAGTTAAGGGTACCTTAGGCAAAGCTTCACTTGGGCCTAGCACATTTTCCTTTGATCCCATGATCAAAGACATAATGTTGTGTTTAGGATGGTGAAAGTTGTGGCCTTTAGACTCTTGTGTTGACCAAACAATCATCATGTGGTCTTTTTGGGCCGTTGTGCGCTTGAATCATAACTAAGGTCGTTGTGGGCCCTCGACTCGATATCTTTAGAAATCCTGTAGCATGTGTGGTGAGGAATCGATTTGTGAGTCCAAGTCCCAAGCAAATAGTCTAGAACTTTCCCTGAATGTTTGTTGAGGTGAAATCCTAGGTGAAAGTTGACTTGAGAAGTGACTATAGGCTTTCCTTGATCCGAATGTTAAGATGAACAATTCCATGGCCTACCAACAAAATTAGTTAACCCTTTTGAGCCTCAAAACTTTCTTCTTTCATGAACCAATGTTACAAACCTATACCCGTTCTAAATTCTACCCTCTCTTGGAACCCACATCTTTCCTTGAGCAATGGCAAAGTCAAAGTTTAGGGGGAGAGACAATAAGGAAAACAAAAAGGGGTAAAAGGTACTAAAGCAAGAAGAAAAAGGCAAGGCAATGAAAAAAAAGAATAGAAAAAGAAAGACCAAGGTGAAAAAAGAATAAAAAGGGGTCAAGAAAAACAAAAGTGAAAAATGTGTGGAAACAAAAGTAGAAAAAGGAGAAATGATTTGAATTGCATAAGAAAGAGTGACAATGTGTCCCTCTAACCCCTTGAAAAGAAGTGATACTCAAATGAGTCAAGAAATTGTGCCAAAATGAAGCCAAAGAAATACTTAAGGGAAGGTTAAACTCACTTGAATAAAAACTTGCCCTACCCTTACCCAAAGCCTTCACAATTGACTCCCAAAAATCCCTATAGGATCTTGAGTTGAAAGGAACCTACATTAGTGGATACTTACATAAGGAGCAAGTATAGAGTATCTAGAGCCGGACTTGTGAACTTCTTCTTGAGAGAGATGAGTAAAATTTCCATCAACCTCGGTCTGTGTGTCAATACTCTAAAAAGTGAGGTTTCGCTTAGGGAGAGTTGAGGATGTGTGAGTTTGGGTTCCACAATGACCAAGGTATTTGAGAAAAGTTCTTTGATGAAATGTGTCAACTCTTGATGCTCTTGTGTCACACTTGATCCATAGTTTTCAAAATTTAAAATGTGTTAATGATGCATTCGTATTGAGGGCCATTGTTAGTCCCAATTGATGCTTGTTGAGGTTACTTTAGGATAGCTGGAAATTCTTGGATTGCCCCTTTTATGGGTGGGTCTTATTTTGTTTGCTTAAGGACAAATAAAGGTTTAAGTTTGGGGGAGTTGATAAGATAGGATTTTAACATGATTATGCCCCTATTTTCCATTGCTTTAGTTACAAATTGATATAGAATAGACCCAAAATGCTTACAAGTTATGCTTGATTGCAGGTTTGTGCGACAAGGTGACAAATATCAAAAATCGGCTCAAAACGGAGTGAAACCTGCCCAAGTGTCAAAGACCAAGTCAAATGAGGAACAGGAAGGCCTAGCACAGACCGCACTGATATGTCAAGCGGCAGCGCTATGAGATTCAGAGAGTTGCAAAATTAGGCTTGATGCAACACGGCCGTGCTACCTTTTTGCGCGGTCCGCGTCAAGGAGATTCAAAGACCATGACTTTTGGGTTTTAAGGCCATGCGGTCGTGCTACCTTTTTGCGCTGTCCGTGCCACTGAGGTTCAGAGAACTGGAGGATTTAGCCAAGTCAAGCCACGCAGCCGTGCTACCTTGTTGTGTGGTCCGCGCCGACTTCCACCGCGGCCGCGCTGCACTTTTGCGTAGTCCGCGATCCTCAACTTCAAAGAGTTAAAATTCAAGAGTTCAAGACCCAACGCGGCCAGGCTACACTTTTGCGCAGTCCGCACTGACCCCGCAGGGGTATTTTTGTCTAGTTTTTCAAGCCACTATAAATAGAACATTTTACCATTTTTAGGGTAAGTTGTATTTTTACAGAACAGAGCTGCGCTCGTGAGGACGAAAGTTTTAGCCTATTTTGGCATTTTAGCATTAATTTCTCAATAGATTCTTGTAGTTTCTCTTTAGTTATTAATTAATATGGTTATTTCTTCTTCTATTTCTTCTGTTTCTTCTTTAAATATGTCTAGCTAAACCCATGAGCTAGGGTTGTGGCTCAACTCTACTGTGGGTAATAGATAGGTGTTGCTTTCTAATGATAGATTATATTGGGTATTTGTTATTTGGGTTAATTTTATGCTTTAATTAAGGATTGGTGGTTTCAAATATTGATTCTAGCTTAGTGGATTTTGACTCTTCTTGAGAAAGAGAGTCTATGACCCCAAAATTGACCCAACAAGAAATTGGGATGGACCCATGAGAAATGGTAGTCCCAATTAACGGGTTGAATCTCGAGAGAGTAAAGACCCTACTTGAACCCTAGTTGCTTGGTCTAATTGGCCTACCCAATTGATCTCGAGAGAGTCAATTGGGCAAAATCACTTTCTCTACTGAGAGGTGTGAGAGTGGGTACAAATGTGCAACGGTTATAGCATAAATCCCAAATATGTCAATCTATTCTTAGTAGTTTCTACCCGTTAGTTAACCACTTAGATGATGCCACGACCCTAGTGCCTTTCTCCCTATTAATTACAACCTAGAATTATTTCCTAGCATAATTTAGCTTTAATCCTTAGATTACAATAGTAGTTTTTAAATATAAAAAAACCCAAAAATGTTAGGAGTGCAATTAGAAGTAAAAATGAAATTCTAGGCTAAACAGACAATACAACTCCACTCCAAGCTCCCTGTGGAAATTTGATCCCGAACCACTATTCGGGTAAAAGTTGTAGCGACCCGCTCTCCCTATTGAGTTTGCAGCGATCATTCGGCATCGAAGGTAATCTCCAATATCTTATGGAATAGTTGAAGCAGAGGGTCGATGATCTCGTGAGATTCATTGGTAGATATAGTGAACTTGAGGGGCGCTCAAGATTAAAGAGGATGAGATTAAAGTGAACAAAGAGGTCGTGGCTGAGTGTGTTGACCTCGACGATCAGGTGGCGTCTTTTCGGGCCAAGCGTGATCAGAACATGGCTAGGGCCGGTGGCTTGAGTGATGAGTTGATTGAAAAGGATATGGAGATGGAGAGGACTAAGAGAGCCAGGTCGGTGGCGTTGGCACAAATGGTCGAATTGGAGGATGCCATCTGTGTCCTCAGTTCTGAAAGGCTGAATGATACCAAGGCAGTTGTGCTCAAGGAGATGAGGTCTAATGAACGGTTCAGTGGCTTCAAGAATAATGTTTTGGACCTAAGGAACGGATCATTGTCCTTGAGGTTGAGAAGGCGAGGCTATTGGCCCAGCTGTCCTTCTCTTGCGCTTCTGATTTCCCTGATGTACCATGACATTTGTATGAGATGTGGATTCATACCGAGTCTCAGTTGGACATTACAAAAATTTAATGACGGTGGGGAAGATTCCTGAGGTTGACTTTGAAGAGGCTCACGACAAGGCGCGCGAAGCTAGACTTGTTTGTGGTTACGACCCATCTATGTCGGGGACCGATGATGATAAAGAGTACCTGGACGGGCTTGCATCTGATCCTTAGTATGACGATGAGTATCCCAACTGTGGGAGTGATAGTGGAGAAGGCATTGATGTACCAGACGGTAATGGTGGAGGGGGCCGTGACGGTAGAGAAAGAGTTGTTGTACCGGGCGGTGATGGTGCAGGTGGATATGATGTGGTGTGATGCTTTTGTACTTAACTTTTGTTCTCTTTTTTCTATGTTTTTTTGTAGGGGCATTCTTTTGGCCCTTTGTAAGATATTTTTGGAGTGAAATGATTGACGTTTTGTTGTTTGTTCTTGGCCCTTTTTTGCTTTTCTTCTGCTATCATTTTTGCTTTGATTAACTCGAGCCAGGTGAACTAATGTTAATAACTTTGAACGAGGTCAGATGTGAGTCGATTCAAGCAAGGTCAAATATTTAACTTTTAGTCGATTCGAACGAGTTCGAGTATGAGTCAATTCGAATGAGGTCGATGTTTGACTCTTAGTAGATTTGAACGAGTTCGAGTGTGAATTGATTCGAACGAGGTTGAATGTTTGACTCTTAGTTGATTCGGACGAGGTCGAGTGTGAGTCAATTCAAACGAGGTCGAATGTTTGACTCTTAGTTGATTCGAACAAGGTCGAGTGCGAGTCAATTCGAACAAGGTCGAATGTTTGACTCTTAATTGATTCGAACGAGGTTGAGTGTTAGTCGATTCAAAAAAATTTGAATGTTTGACTCTTAGTTGGTTCAAACGAGGTCGGGTGTGAGTCAATTCAAACAAGGTCGAATGTTTGACTCTTAGTTGATTCGAATGAGGTCGAATGTGGGTCGATCTTGGCGTAACGTGTAAGTGTATAAACTTGGCAAAGTGAGCAGCTCATTTGTATAAGAAAATTTGTATTCATTGGAGTTTACATGTTTTTGTTCTGTTCAAGTATACATTGAAGTCCTAGTCCATCAAGTCCCTTGTTTGGTCGACGGGGAGAAGTAGTCGAGAGGTCGAGTAATGAAATTATACTCTTAATACTTCCGAGACTTCCTATTTGTCACCTTGTTAAAAACCTCCCCAAGAAAACCAAATTAGGACAAAACTCGGATAATGGAAAAAGAGTACGACTTGGGGGGCACCTATCTTTTGAAGTTGAAGTATTTGAGGTGGGCGACGTTCCAATTATTTGGTAATAGTTTTCCGTCCATTGTTTCTAGCTGGAATGACCCTTTGCCCACTACTTTCCATCATTTTGCACGGGCCGTCCCAATTGGTTCCCAGTTTGCTTTCTCGTGGGTCTTTACACACCTAAGTTTTGGCTTTGAGTACATAGTCCCCGACTTTAAGTGGCCTAACCTTGGATTTTTGTTGTAGTACCGTTCTTCTTGTTGTTTTTGTGCTATCATTCTTATGTAGGCCATGTCTCTCCGTTCCTCGACTTTATCGAGGTTTGCCTTATGCTTTCATCGGTGCTCGACCCGCTCTCGTTTGAGTATCTTAGGCTTGGTTCACCGACCTCGACTGGTTTCATCGCGTTAGTCCCATAGACTAGCGAGTACGGCGTTTCTCCTATACTTATTTTTGGCGTCATGCGGTATGCCCATAGCACTTTCGGTAATAATTTCGGCCATAATCCCTTGGCTTTCTCAAGCTTCTTTTTCAAGATGTTCAATATTGATTTGTTGGAGGATTTTGCCTGACCATTGACCGCAGGTTGATAGGGCATGGAGAGTATCCTTTTGATGTGCTGTTTTTTGAAGAACTCGACGGTCTTTTTTCCGATGAACTTGGCTCGTTGTCACAGCTGATTTCTTTGGGGATGCCGAAGTGGCATATGATGTTTCTCATATGAATGTGATTACTTCTTGTTTGCGAATTTGGGAGAACGCACCTACTTCCACCCACTTAGAAAAATAGACAGTTAAAACTAAAAGGAATCGTATGTTACCTCATCCCGCTAGGAGGGGTCCGATGATGTCCATTTCCGATTTGATGAATGGCCAAGGTGAAGTGACTGAGTGAAGATGCTCGCCCACTTGGTGAATCATGGGGGCATATTTTTGGCACTGCTCGCATTTTTTGACGAACTCCACCGCCTCATTTTTCATCATAGGCCAATAGTAGCATGGTCGTATGAGGCATCTGACTAGTGCTTCGTTGTCGGTATGAGCTCCGAAGTGGTCCTCGTGCAGCTCTTCAAGAATGCACCACATTTGATTTGGCCCTAAGAACTTTGCTAGAGGGCCGACAAATGTTCTTTTGTATAAGTGGTTGTCAATGACATTGTACCTAGCCGCCTGCATACACATCTTCTTTGCTTCTTTTTTATCAGGTGGGAGTATCCCGTCCTGCAAATTTGACATAATACGATTGCACCAGTTCCAAGTTAAGTTTATAGTTCATACCCCGATTCGGTTGATCGACGAGTGGAAGAGGGTAACCACGTTTCCTTTCTCAGGCATATGTTTAGTGGTCGAGGATAACTTGGCGAGATCATCTGCTTTGATGTTCTGGGCTCAAGGGATCTGGTCGAGCTGGCACTCGTCAAACTGGGTTAATAGCTTATAGATCTCGGCTTGATAATTTTGCAACCTCTATTCTTTTATTTGGAAAGTCCTTGACTTGGTTGACGACGAGCTGAGAATCGCACCGGAGGACGACCCGCCTTGCTCCATAAATGAGTGCTAGTTTTAGACCTGTAATTACTGCCTCGTATTCGGCCTCATTGTTAGTCATGTTTGGGCATCGAATGGACTGGTGAATTACTTCGCCAATCAAGACCTCAAGTATGAGTCCCACTCCCGATCCTAGTGTATTGCACGCGCCATCTGTGTGCAGTACCCATAGGTCGAGTAGTTCGGCACGAGTATGGGTGAATTCCTTCTCGACTTTAGGAATTCTTTTTGCGCTAAAGTCGGCAAAAAAGTCAGTGAGCACTTGTGACTTTATTTTCGTTCGCGGCTGGTAAGTTATATCGTGCTCATTGAGTTCTAAAACCCATTTTGCCAATTGGCCTGACAACTCAGTCTTGTGCAGAATACTCGTCAGGGGAAAGGTCGTTACTACCGAGATGATGTGGCACTGGAAGTAGAGTATAAGCTTCCGTAAATATACGACTAAAGCCAGGGCCAGTTTCGCGAGATGTTGATATCTCGTTTCGGCGTCCACCAGGGTTTTGCTAGTGTAGTATATGTCACGCCCCAACCTCGGGAGGCACGACCGGCGCTCAATCAAGTGAACCCGACTGAGCAAGCCTTACCGAACACTTTCTACCCCAAATCAATATGAATATGGAACCCATGCCTTTCATTAATTTAGACGAGAATACATGGTGCATACTACATCATTGGTTCATTTCATATCACAAAGATTTACCGTACATAAGCTAGCTTCAAGGATTCTATAAGAGTTACAGTTTATAGAGATCACAAGTTTAGGATTACAACATATATAGTAGACTCCTCGAACACCCGTACATAACCCACACTAGTGTCTTTGGAGCCTCTAAAGATACAACGGATAAGCATAACTATGCCGACGACAAGACCCCGGCTATACCTCAAAAGTGGAAAGCTATAATAACAAAAGATACACCATATATCCCCATGGAAGAAAAAGGGCTCACCGAGACTTCGAGTAGAAAAAAATGCTCCGCTACACACGATCGGCACTGTCCGCTATGGAGCCTTCTGCAATCATAACACAAATGTAGCGCCCCCGGCAAAAGGGACGTCAGTACATTTGAATTGTACTGGTATGTATAACTAATCACCATTTTACTAGAAAGAACTATCAACATATACAAGCAAATAATATGGGCAAATCAAAGAAGCAATTCATATAATCTTTCATACAATTTCCACAACATAGATTAGGACATTTCTATCACGTGTTCACCACTGTTCTCAATACCACTACCATCTCGAGCGAAGTCCGATCATGACCCGACCGGCTAGGTCACCTCATTGGAGGCATTACTCTTAATCAATATGATATTTTCCTTATCCGGAATTCAATATCAGCACATTACCACCATGTGTGCGTCATGGTGTTCGATCACGACCCGATCAGCTAGGTCACCTCATTGGAGGCATTACTCCATTCTCATTAGTCAACACCTTCAAACCTTTATCCCACACATATCATAACAATTCCTGGGGCACTCATGGCCACCATCATCACATCGTTTTCCCTTTTCAATATTCGTTTTACAAGTTGTGATCATAGACACATATATCAAGGATAATTCAAGTGGCAAATCACATATAAGTAAGCACATAGCTAGCATGAATAGTTCTTTGTTTAAATGTTGGTTTATAGCCCAAGTAATTCAACACATAACTGTACTTTTCATCATTCTGTAATTACCAAGATTGGTACATTATTCACATTGAGGCACATCCTTCACGAATATGTATAGATATATGCAAATCAATTAATGCATAATGATAATCAATACACTAGCCAATTCAACTCTTACCATACTTTCGTAATGACAACGGAGCTCAATTTCTGATAAAAAAAGGGTTTTAGCCATACATACCTCAATAAAGCTTTTCCGTACTCTTTTACAAATTTCCGAAACTCTTAGCACTTCAATCTATTGAGTAAGAATTACAAATTAAATCGAGAATTAGAGACGAAACCAAAGTTCTAGCTTGGTCGAGCACATTATCAAACACTAAAGGTGCATTGTGATCTTAGCCCCTTTTTGAGGAATTTCTATCATGTTATACACCCAATTGCCTTCTTTTTAGTTTTCTACCTTCCAATACCCTATGGTTTGACATGCATGTAGAGAATATCACTCTTATACTCTTGAATTACTTCTCTACTGGCCCCATGTATCTAAGTGTAGAAACAAGAGCTGACGTTATGACTCTTACCTCTTGGGAATGAAAATTTAGGTGTCTTCACTTGATTTTCTTCAATGTTTTAGCAAGGCTCAAGGAGAATTTGATGGGTGATACTTTCCACCTCTAAGACCCTCTCTCTCTCTCTTTCTCTAAAAGTCTCAGAAGAATTGCTCAAAATGAGCTATAATATCGAATATATCGACAGGGAGGTCGGGTTAAAAATTAGAAAATTGGAGCCCCGAGTCAAATATGCGATCGCATTTGTGATCGCAGAGTAAACATGTGGTCCGCATAATGGACCGCAAAATGCTCCCCAAAAACTAAACATTCTGACTCAGTCTGCGGTAACAATACGGTCCGCATTCATGTTCTGCGGTCGCAAAGTGCACCGCAGAACTGACCCTCCCAAAATTCAAAGGAAAATATGCGACGACTATGCGATCCGCATTTTGATTATGCGACCGCATTTCGACCGCACAACTGACTTCAATTTTAACCAACATTCTACCTCACTCTGCGGCAGATATGCGGTCCGCATTTCGATTATGCGACTGCATTCTGGACTGCATTTCTTGCATTTTTCTTGAAACTTATTCTTGACTTTTTAATGCATTATTCACTCAAAAAAGGTCCGCTTGTGAATTGTTAACACATGCTCCTAACTTGGCACCACGGAATCCGGGTTTTTGAGTAGGGATTTCACGGGGCCTTACAGTATATTGGAGATTGCCTACCTTTTTTTCTTGGACTAAAATCGCACTTACAGCCACATTGGATAAAATCAAGTAGATGAGGAGACGTTCACTAATTTCTGCATTGGCGAGTAACGGAGGAGAGGACAAATATGCTTTTAGCTCTCTCAATGCTTCAACGCATCTGGGTTCCACTGGAGTCCGTTATCTTTTCTAAGCACATTGAAAAATTTGTGGCACCTATCGAAGGATCGAGATATCTTGGCAGGAGATTACATGGTCGGTCAGCTTTTGTACCTGTTTCTTATTAGTCAGGCTCTTCGGTATCTCCTCGATAGCTTTATTTTAGTCGGGGTTGAATTCTATTCCCGGTTTTGATACTAAAAAATAGAGGAATTTTCCGGAGGTCACTCCGAAGGCGCATTTCTCGGGGTTTTTCTTCATGTCGTATTGCCTAAGTATGTCGAAGGCTTCTCTTAGGTGGTCGATGTGGTCTTCCTTCCTTTTCAACTTGACCAACATGTCGTCGATATAGACTTCAATTGTTGTAGCGATTTTGTCTTTGAACATTTTCGTTACCAACCTCTGATACGTTGCCTCTGTGTTTTTCAATCCGAATGGCATGACTTTATAGGAGTACGCCCCTTGATCGGTGATAAAGGTGGTCTTTTCCTGGTCTTCCTCCTCCATCAAGATTTGCTTTTAGCCCGAGTAGGTATCTAGGAAACTTAATAGCTCATGCCCGGCAGTTGCATCGATGATTTGGTCGATGTGGGGCAACGGGAATGAGTCCTTTTGTCATGACCCAAACCGATGGTCTGCGACGGGCATCCGGTACCTTACTCAATTGAATACCAACATAACGTATCTTTTCTTATCATGATATCATAGATAAATGAGATGGAAGGCCTACCGTAAGATAACTAGAATAAAACATGTAATACCAACTTATACATACGACATACAGGCATATAAGACCAAAATGACCACATGTACACTGAATAGAGCTGACAAGGCCATACAATCTTTTACATACATGACATATGTCTACAAGCCTCTAGAGTAGATAAATACTATAAAGGTCAGGACAAGTCTCTGCCATACTAAACAATGCATGCCCAAATCATACTGACCAAATAAGCAACTTCGAAGCAAATGGAGCGCACCGACATCTTTCGCTGAGCTGATAGCTTGATTGGAGGACTCTCGACCTATCTATCAGGACTTGGGGGCATGAAACGCAATATCTCCAGGCAAAAAGGACGTCAGTACGAATAATGTACCGAGTACGTAAGGAATGAAAAATAGAAAATAATAGACATGAGAGAAATATGGAGAAAAAGACTCCACATGTAATTCTGAATAACTCTGTGAATCATTAATATGTATAATGCCATACATATGCCTTAAATGTCATGTCGTGCATAGTTACATGTGCTCATAACATTATCAAGCCTCTGAGGGCATCCCATCATATCATCTCGGCCACTCTGGGCAAAATCATCAACGTATACAGCTAATCAGGTGGTGGTGCGTATATAACACTGTAACCTTTTTCCCATATCCCATATACATATAATATACATATATACGTGTATATAATATCATCTGTTCATGGGTCAATGTATATGTATAAATGAATGCAATGTATGATAAAGTACGTCAATAAAATCTCGCAGGACATCATAAGACCATTATGCTTTAATATTATGAAGTAAATTTTATCAACTTATATAATTTTTAAGACCCATAAACAGACGAAAGAACAATAAGACATGTGTAAATTCAGGAACATAAGCACTTCTAATACTTCTATGAATAGAGTTATTTGTGGAAGTTGTGCATTTGCTCATTTTATTTGTGTCGTCATGCCAAATGAAAAGAAGGGATATCCTTGACATACTTGAGCTGAATATCTTGACAATCCCTATAATACGTCAATTTCAACAACACGTAACGGTCGTTCGAAGTAGAAAAAAATCCGTATGATGTTCTTGATAAAGATTGTACCGTGATCTCTTAGAATTGCAAATATCGTTGCGATTACACGAATAGCTTCGTGGAAAATCTCTTAGAGTTGCTAATCAGAATTGAAGCTTAATCCGACTCTTGCCATGCTCGAATCATACCTTAATAAGGTATATTTCTTAAAATTATTGGATAACTCACGTTACTGTCACATAAGTTCTTATATGAACCTGCTGAAGCACCCTTCATCACCTTGTAGAGATACAAAGTGAGTTTAGAAAGGGTTTTAAGCCATTAGGTGTGCAACCCACATGGTATGATGATTTGGCCACTAAATTCTCTTAAAAAGTGCCACCTTGTTATGTAATTTAAGAGTCATAATTTGGGTCTTGATCCTTGTTTCAATTGTTGCCACATTGGCTTAATTAATTATTCAAATATTGTAATTACTTAACCACTAATATCTTGATTAACTTAATAATCTCCCACTATTCAATAATTAATCAATTACCCACATTATTAGGAATTATCTCAAATTACTTAAAATGCCACTTACTTTTAACACACTTTATACACTTTATAATCACGGTCATGTGGTACCTTATATGGCATTAGTCCATAAATATCGAGTATTATAGGTCAGATCGTATTTTATCCCAAATTATCAAACTTCGACGAAATTCATTTTCTTCGATTTGCTTACCATATCACCTTCACGAATTTACTTATCGCTTGTTGAAATAGCATAATGCTTATAATCTCAAAATAATCTCTTTCCCAAACTTACGTCGATTAACTTTCAACGTACGAAAATGTGGAATGTAACATCTCATTTCCGAGCTTATATCAATTTACTTATGGCGTACATTGACGTACAAAAACCTGGGGTGTAACATAATCCCCCCCCCCCCTTTTGGAACATTCGTCCTCGAATGTTGACTAATGTACTTATTGTTTTCATAATTTATGTCATCCGAATACTTTAGTACCCTCCTTTCCATCTAGGAAACTGTTCTGTGAATAAATCCAAAGGCAAGGGCATTCCCCCCTTTAGGCCTCTTTCTCACACCACGACTTGTGGTCGGTATCCTTCCTATCTCGTAACTATTGCTACCTTCTATCATGCAGCTTGTACGACCCTGACCTTGTGAGTGTGCCTATGCGATGCTTCTCTCCTTTTTCCTCCCCTTTTAGCCAATCTCTAGGCCTCACTTTGTAAACATATACAGAGCTTGACAAGAAGTCCCTCTGGGAATCTATAGTTATACAGAATTTCTTTGCTCGACACTTTGTCGAACTTACGAATATTGCTATATCTTGTTTCGTGGACCTGGTTATTCATCTGTATGACTTTACTACATCTAGGTAGGTCATACTATACCATAACTCTTACCTTGGTTTTATTATTATCGAGGGCTGCTACCCAATTCCAGGTTACTCTCTCGCTTCTTATCATATATGTGTAAGTCAAGTCCTTTAATGCTTCCTTATTACTGTTCATCTAAAGGATGGAATCCTTATCTCCTCTCAAACGTTGGAAATTCATCCATATATTGTCGGTTCACCTTAACGTTGATCCATAATCTACCACTGATAACTTGAAACCTCTTATGTAATGCATTGCCACTATGGCTTACTTCTCATTAAGGAATATCTTAAGTGACTTTCCTGATCCACTTGGGGGCGATACAACGGTATATTTCCATAATCGTATTTCATAGCATCCCAATGTGATTTGCCTTACGTGTCAAAGGCCCAAACGACATCCTTTATATATCACAATTATACCCTTATTATACTATCAGGGCAGCATTCCATCTCTTCTAAATGCTACTTATGATGAGTAACTCCTTTGAGTTCATTCAGGCTATAATGAGCTTTCTATAACTTAGAGAAACCATCATCTCTCTTGTTTTCATGGTCTTAATCCTGAGGACTTATCCATTCTCGTCGCCTTCTCTTTCGCCCTTTCTTATCCTTACTCCTGTCTTCCTAAAAACCTTGTAACTTTACCATACTGTAGCTTTCAACCTACACATATCTATTTATACTACTCGTAACCTTCCTTCAACTTGTTTGCACCATAAATTTCCTTATGTTATTCTGGAACATCAAGCGAGACATCACATCGTCTCTAACTCTTCTTTACTCTCTATACTAGGCCTCGATACTTAAAAACCCATAGGTTGGAAGGCATTCCACTGCCGCTGCCACTATTATTCCTGGATATTGAATCACCGCACTTCTAGCCTTCTATCCAAAGTGAGGACTATTCACAACCTTCTATATTTGAGTATCTCATATGTTGTCCGCCTTCTAACTAGATCTATCGTACGGTCGTTATGGAATATGGTGGTTTTGTTGTACTATCTCTCTTGTGCCTCTGATATTAAGGATTATACTACAATGTTCTCAATCACGATTTCTATAATTGTCTGGGGCCAATAATCAGTCTTCTTGATTTACTTAGTTGATGTAACTCTTTAGTTTCCTCTTCCTTCTAATCAACCTTCATGTAGGCTTAATCTATCTTCCAATCTGCGGCTCCTGATATTAGTTATTACTTTAGCTTTTCTTAGGCTCTATGGAGTATCCATGATACAATCTTCTAACAATTCAATCCTTTGTCTGTGTCCTAGGATTAATTCTTTCTTTTAACTTATACCGGAGTCTTCTACGGCTATATGAATGTCAATATATATGTTGCATGGATAATATTCCGAAATTTTAAGTGCATTCATAACATAACTAACTCTGGATCATTGATCGAATAATTCCTTGTGTTCCTTCTCAACTTTCTTTAAATGTAAGCAATTACTTTTCCTGGTCCTCCTGCCATTTGTTGCATGCATACTTGGATTATCTTAGTTCCCACGCATGCCAGAACTTTTGTGCAAGTCACATGATCTGAAATATTACTTTCAACTTTACTTCTCGTTCATTAGCCACGATAGGTGACACTTTCTTATGCAGTGCATAGGATGTTGTAGTGAGATTGATGTTACAAAACAATTTCTTCTTCAGGTTACTATGCTTAGTTTGAAGCCTTCTTCCTTATTTCCTAAGCTAGTCTTTCATTGTAGTACTTAGGGAGGACCCTCTGACTCTTCTAAAGCTTCGAGCTTATTACATCGTATTCTCGATAGAATTTTTGTTGTTCATACTCACCTATATTTATCCTTAGTAACTTATGTCCACACTCATATGCTCGTATGGTTGCTTCAGAACTGAAGTTTTGACTGTCTTCCTAATGGAAATTTTTTTTATTTCCGTAACACTCATATAGTCCCTTTTACAACCCCAAATCCTATCTGAATATTTCTTAACTGTCACAATGTCATATCCGTGAGACGGAATTCCCCATATTGAGGTTCACTATGTTTATCTTGCATGATATGTTGATTTGTCTGTATCCTCTTGTCCAGCCATAACTACGCCCTAAATCAAATACTAACTGCCCGTTGGCCCATTCTTATATCAATATTCCAAGTAATCTTTCTTGGGTTATTCCTTTGTCTTAACTTATGTCCCGCACTAGCTCCTTATCTATCAATAACATCTCAGGAAAGAACCCTTACTTCATCTCCTTGACGTCGTGTTTGCATAATTTTCTAAAATCTTATCATATTTATAGGTAGGGGTGTTCATGGTTCGGTTTGGATTGGGTTTTCCCTAAAAAAATCAAACCAAGTAAGTCGGTTTTTCAAATATTAGAACCAAACCAAACCAATTAAGTCAATTTTTTCTCAATTCGGTTTATGTCGGGTTTTGTCAGTTTTTCGGTTTTTTCGGTTATTTGTTGGTTTTTACTTAAATATAAGACATACACTACCAAACATATATTTCGGCGACCACATTTTCAACGTAACACTATCAAATCAATTGCCCTTTGAGAAATCTATTATTTACCAAGGTATATTGATGATAATTGAATCAAATAGTAATGAATAATTTAAGGACACAACTAAAAATATATTATTTTTAACACAAAATGGATTCTTACACTTAACAAAAGGAAAGTACCAATCAAACTAGAATGTAAAGGTAAAGAATTATACTAAAAGTACAAACTATTAACATTTACCATAAAAGTTTTGAAACTTAGTATAAAAATATACATATAAATAGGTTAATAAAATTTTTGAAATAGCTACTCCTATAGTCGGTATGGTTCGGTTTTTTTCTGATTAAAACCAAAACCAAACCAAATTTGGTCGGTTTTTAAAATTCAAAACCAAAACCAAAACCAAACCAAACCAAAAAGTATCGGTTTTTTTGGTCGGTTTGGTTTAGTTTTCGGTTTGGTTCGGTTTTTCGAGTTTTTATGAACACCCTATTTGCAGGGTTTGGATAAGTGCAATCTCATTTTTCCTTTACCAGTCCTTAGATACTAAAACCACTTAATTTTGACTTAATATCACATCACTTCATATTCCCCCCTTTTGGGGGAGTACTAAGATTTAGAGCTACGACGATCCATATATAGATGTTTTACTTCTTTATTTTTGGCGTCTTTTCACATCATCGATGACCCTTACTCACCTTGCAATAATCCTCATATACCAAGGACAACAAAATTCCTTACTCACGAGGGTGACACTTAGTATAACTGGCACATACAGTCCCTTAAGCTTAACTTTGCTCACGTTGCTTGCTTTAGGGAAGCGTCTTCCTGAATGACCATTCTTCAGATTTCTCATGAATATTCTTCTGTTGTCCATTTTATTATTGCCAGAATAAAATCTGAAATTCTCATGATGCTGACTATTATCAAATTACTCAGTCCCTAATTCATATTTAGTTTATTTTGCTCACCAGTCCATACTGATTTTTATTACTCTGGGGTCTAACTTTTTCTTCTAGTAATCACGTTAGAGTCACGAACTTATTTCTTGAAATGAGGTTACGACTTTATGGCCTATACTTTTTTGTTGTCTCAAGGCTTGTCACCCCTCATCCCTCCATTTACTTGACTATAGACTATGTAATATTGTTACTCTTTTTTATCTATCTTTATCATCCTTGTATCAAATCTTACTCATAATGCTTCATTATCTATCTTTTTATTTCCATGCTAACATTTCTATCTATTGCTTTATTCTGAAAACTTTATCAAGACATTCTTTTGCTTTTTGCTCCCCTTGCTCCATCTGTTGGTTCTTCGAGTTGCCTAACATTTTCTCTCTACTAGGGACGGTAGCCACACTAAGGTAATATTTATCTCTTCCAGGCTTCCAGTGCCTATTTTTGTAATACTTATATCTAGATGTACTATTTTAGAGTGCACCATCTGGGTGTCTCACAAAGAGATCTTTAGCACCTTCGTAATATCCTTTAGAAATGTCAACTAACACAAACAATCCATTCACCATTTTGGGTTACTCTAACCCCAGCCGGATCCTGATATCCTGTCATTTTCTCAAACCATATATGTTAGCTGCCCTATGGCATAACTGAGATCGGTGTGGCCGACTGTACATATATTTGTTACTGTTGAAGGTAACTCAAAATACTTATATCTCACTTCCTGAATGATAAATGATGATAATATTTATTAACTAGGTATGTCGTACCCTTCTTTACCTTGCATATTTTACTTGCTGAAACTTGCTACCTTCCAATTCTCTTATTCCTTTTTACCGTAAGAGTGAATAAATATTCTTGCCTTAAAGCTCCTTATCAAGAACCTTACAGATTTTTTTACACGCATGATCTGCTGAAGACCTCACATTTACTCATCATAAGCATAATGCAAAATCGAGTTCCTCTAACTCAACTTTTCCACAACTATATCTCTTATCAACCATCTTTCTGAGTGTAGGTATCATCCTAATACGAATAAAAATAGAATTTAGGAGTTTGAATTCTTACAAGTGAGATCTACCACACGATCTAGAGTAAGAAGAAAGAGTGACAGTCCTAAATGCCCTGTAGCCTCCTGCTTATAAGTGTGGTGCACAACACACCCATAAACAAGACTCTACTAGACACGGCTTGTAGACTCCCTAGACAGAACTGCTCTGATACTACTTTTATCACGACCCAAACCAATGGGCCGCGACGGGCGCCCGGTACCTTACTCAACCGAGTACCAATATAATGTATCTTTTCGTATCATGCTATCATAGGTAAAGGAGATGGAAGGCATGCCGTAGGATAACTAGAATAAAAACATGTAATACCAACTTATACATAAGACATACAGGCCTATAAGACCAAAATGATCACTCGTACACTAAACATAGGTCGGCACGGCCATACATTCTTTTACGTACATGACATATGTCTACAAGACTCCAAGAGTAGATAAATACTATAAAAGTCGGGACAAGGCCCTGCCATACTACACAATACATGTCCAAATCTTACTGACCAAATAAGCAACTTCAGAGCAAATGGAGCGCACCAACATCTTCCGCTGAGCTGAGAGACTACTTAGAGGACTCTTGACATGTCTATCAGGATCTACATGCATGAAACACAGCGTCCCGAGGCAAAAGAGACGTTAGTACGAATAATGTAACGAGTATGTAAGGAATAAAAATTATAAAATAATAGACATGAGAGAAACATGGAGTAAAAGACTCGACATGTACGGCTGAATAACTCTATAAATCATTAATATATATAATATCATGCATATGCGTATAAATATTATGTCGTGCATAGGTACATGTTCTCATAACATCATCAAGCCTCTGAGGGCATCCCATCATATTATCTCGGCTACTGTGGGCAAAATCATCAACGTATACCAGCTGATCACAACGTGGTGCGTATATAACGCTTAACCTTTTTTCCATATCCCATATACATATTATATACATACATATATATATATAACGCCATCTAGTCTTGGGTCAATATACATGTATAAATGAATACAATGCATGAGAAAGTATGTTAATAAAATCTCTCAGAACATCATAAGATCATTATGCCTCTAATTATTATGATGAAGTAAACTTTATCAACTTACATATTTTCTGAGACCCATGAACAGACGATAGAAAAATAAGACATATTGGAATTCAAGAACATAGGCACTTCTAATACTTCTATGAATAGAGTTATTTATGGAAGGTGTGCATTTGCTCGTTTTGTTTGTATCGTATAGATCAGGCCAAAAGGAAAGAAGGGATAGCCTTAACATACCTAAGCCGATTCTCTTGACAATCTCTCTAATATACGTCAATTGCGACAACATGTAACGGCGGGTCGAAGTAGGGAAAAATCTATATGATATTCTTGATAAAGATTGTACTGTGCTCTCTTAGAATTGCAAATCTCGTTGCGATTACACCGAATAGCTTCGTTGCAAATCTCTTAGAGTTGCAAATCAGAATTGAATCTTAATCCGTCTCTTGCCATACTTATAACCATACTTAGAATCATACCTTAATAAGGTAGATTTCTTAAAATTGTTGGATAACTCACGTTACTGTCACATATGTTCTTATATGAACTTGTTGAAGCACCCTTCATCACCTTATAGAGATACAAAGTGAGTTTAGAAAGGATTTTAAGCCTCTAGGTGTGGGACCCACATGGTATGATGATTTGGCCATTAAATTCTCTTAAAAAGTGTGACCTAGTTATGTAATTTAAGAGTCATAATTTGAGTCTTGATCCCTGTTCCAATTGCTTCCACATTGGCTTAATTAAGCTTATTCAAATATTGTAATTAATTAACCACTAATCTCTTAATTAACTTAATAATCTCCCACTACTCAATAATTAATTACCCACATTATTAGGAATTATCTCAAATTACTTAAAATGTCACTCACTTTTAACACACTTTATACACCTTATAATCACGGTCATGTGGTACCTTGTATGGCACTAATCCATAAATACCGGGTATCATAGCTCGGACCGTATTTTATCCAAATTATTCAACTTCGACGAAATTCATCTTTTTCGATTTGCTTACCCTCTCACCTTCATGAATTTACTTATTGCTTGTTGAAATAGCATAATGCTTATAATCTCAAAATAATCTGTTTCCGAACTTACGACGAAACTTCAACGTATAAAAATCTGGAATGTAACATCTCATTTCCGAACTTATATCAATTTAGTTATGGCATACTTTCACGTACAAAAACATAGGGCGTAACACCTTTGGATAGGCTCTGTTCAAGTCGGTGAAGTCTACGCACATCCGTCATTTTCCGTTCTTCTTTTTTACCATGACCACGTTGGAGACCTATCGAGGATACTTTTACTATCTGATAGAACCATTTTCTAATAATTTTTCGACCTCTTCCCCAGACCGCGTCATTTATTGCAGAGTTGAATTTTTGCCTTATTTTCCTTACTGGAGGATAAAGCAAATTGATGTTCAGCTTGTGGGTTGCTACCTCTTTTGGGATTCCCGGCATATCTGCATGGGAAAAAGTGAAGAAATCTTTGTTGTTAGCTAGGAATTGACAAAATTTACCTAAATTTTAAAGTTTGTGACCGATGTAGTCCTTTTTGTTGTGGTCCTCATCATCAAGTAGGACGGGGTCGAGGTCCTCTATAGTGGATCCCGTAGCTTCCACGGCTTCGTGATCTTTGATTACATCCTATTTGTTCTCGCTTGACCTCGGCCATGTTGATTGCTACGCTTCTCTAGTTTTAGTTTTTAGTTGTTGTGTGTGCGTGCAGTCTTGGGTGATACGATAACATTCTTAGTGGTGTGTTGTTCTCCTTGGATGTTGAATATTCCCTATGGAGTGGGAAACTTGACGACTTGGTATAAGCTCGAGGGGACGGCCTTCATGATGTGGATCCAGGGTCAACCTATGATGGCGTTACATGTCGTGTCTTGATCCATGAGGTGGAACATGGTTTCTAACGTAACGCCAATAGTCAGGACAAGCAATGTGATTTCTTCCGAGGTCTGCTCAACTGCATTGTTAAAACCTGTCAGTGTGATATAGTAGGGCACTATCCTATCCTCGAGTTTCATTTGAGCGAGGACTCGTGGATGGATAATGCACGCGTCACTTCCATCATCAACCATAATACTTTTTACATCAGTGTCTGAGATACGTAAATTAATTACAAGAGCATCGTAATGAAGGAAAGCCAAACTGCGGGTATCTGACTTATTGAGGATGATACTTTCTTTGAGTGCGTCATACCGTTCGTGAGTGATTGACCTTTTGAGTTTGTGGGTAGTGGTGAACTTTACGTTGCTGATAGATGCATCATCGCTTCCTCCCGTAATCATTTGTATGGTTCGAGCTGGATAGGGCAGTTTGGGCGGACCCTAGTCATGATCCCGTCCACGCGCAAAATTGGCCTTCCCTCGGTCGCTCATCAATTCTTTTAGGTGTCCTTGATGGAGCATGTTGGTGACCTCCTATCTTAAGGTGATGCAGTCTTCGGTTCTATGACCTCGCTCCTGATGGAATTCGCATAAGGCGTTTGACTTTCTAGTGCTGGGGTCGGATCTCATCTTCTGCGTCCATTTTACTTTTGGGCCGAGCTTCTCCAACGCGTAAACTATTTCTGAGGGGGAAACACAAAAATTGTGAGCAGATAATCAAGGGAGCATACCTTTCTCACTTCAGTGATTCCCTGTTCGTTGTCTTGACGGTCCTTTGTCATGGTGGGGAGGCGGCATGAGAGCACCTCGACCATAAGGTTGGTGCCTTTCCCTACCGAACCAGGGTCCCGCTTGATCCTTCCTATAGTCGCCTCTTCGGTCCTTTTTGGATTTGGCTTGTACCAACGTTAACTGTCGGATTGGCCCATATAGATCATCTTCATTGGCTCGGACTTCGGCGAAATAAGCATTATGTATCTCGTCCCAAGTTGTAGGGGATATTTCATAAGGCGACTTAATGGTTTTCTGGTCGACCTCAAGCCGTTTTTGTTTAACCCATTCTGGAAGGCCGCCACTACCATTCCTTCTTATATATTTGGCAAGGTCATCCTTGTCCGGTTGAATCGGGCAAGGAAGTCCCTAAGTCCCTCTCCGGGTGATTGTTTGATGGCGAATATGTCGTTCGCTCTCGCCTCTACCTTTTTTGTTTTGGCATGTGCTGTTATAAACTTATCGGTCATATCGAACGTGCAGGTAGCTCTGAATACTAAGTTAGGGCTCACTCGGTAAGGATTTTGCCAAACTTTTTCAGTAATATGTATGACACTTGTTCTTTGGTGTGGTCATTGCCCTTTACTGATGTGAGGTAGTAGGTCACGTGGTCCTCAGGGTCTGTAGTGCCATCGTATATTTTTAGGTACGGCGATATTTTGAAGGTTTTGGGTATGGCGTGCAATGTTGCCTCATCGATGTATGGTTGCTCTACGAACCGGTCTGCGTCCCTTTTCGGTAGAAATTTTGGGGCGCCTGGTATCTTATCTACCCTTTCCTGATGTTATTTTATTTTCTCATGGAGCAACTAGTTCTCATTCTCCATCTCTACCATTTTTCTCAATATGGACGTGAGGGCATCATTACCTGCACCATTAACAATGTTAGTGATACCTGTTAGGGTGGTGGCGTGCTTTTCATTGGGGGTTGACGTTATGTGAGCTTCTTAGCCTTCTCTTTTCGGCCTTCGAGCTGGCTTGTCGAGAATGTTGGTTAGTATACTCATCAGCCATGCCTCGAGCAGCCTTTTCACTACGGGTGGTGCCTCTTCCATTGTGAACGTAGAGGCTCCCATGTCGTGTGAAGTTGTGATGCTTCCAGGGGGAGGGGGCTAACTACTTCGCCGAGGAGATGCGTTCGGTGATGTCTTCATTTCTCATTTCGCTGATGGTGTGGAGGAGGTTGGTAGTGATGTCAGCTACCGCTTTCCTCTTTTCTTCTCCATTGCATGTAACGTCCGGTTTTGTGCAAACAAGGATATACGAGATTTTGCAAAGTTTTGTGCGTTATTTCTCTTAGATCTAGGAGAAACTAAAATTTTAACTAGAAAGTTCCCCAAAGACGGCGTCAAATTGTTTGACCAAAAAGTGTGAAAGCCCTTTTTTGCTAAACTAATTAAATAAATGATAATGGGTAAATTCTAGTTAAACATAATAAACTCTAGATCCGAGGTTGATGAATAGTTGTACCCTAAGAACAGCATTTTATGCGTAATATTCAATGTGGTGTTTGATAATATTGCTATGAATGAATGAAGGGAAGAGGGTAAAACAATAAATGTGACAAATGGTAATAAATGTAAATAGAGAGAATGATTCACCCTAATAATTAATGCGGTGGATGATTCTCTCTCTAACAAGAATATATAATAACCAAACGTGGGAATATCATGCACTTTATCAGATCCGATGAGGGAAAGTTTGGAATCAATAGCCAATCCAATCTTGTCAAAAGATAATGTTTATAACTATTTGAGAGTCAACCTTTCTAGAGAGAACTTATCCCTCCAAATTCCTCTCTCTCTCTCTCTCTCTCTCTCTCTCTCTCTCTCTCTCTCTCTCTCTCTCTCTCTCTCTCCCTCTCTCTCTCTTTCTCCCCCTCTATCTCTCTCCCTCTTTATGTGGCATTGATACAATAACGTGGTCATCGCTAGCTCTATCAATCTTTCGTATGCACTATACGACCCCAAGAGTTGGCCCATCCATATACCAACTCGAAACCAAGAACACTTCATTCGGCGTGGTTATTATGGAGGACATATCCCTTGCCTACTAAAAGTACAATTACAGGAAATATTCTACAGAATATTTCTAAAAAATATGTTGTTACTAACTAGCCGTTTTTGGCCAATTCGAATGTTCGACTCTGGCCTTGGCTGCTCGGCTCGTTATCTTTGCTTCAGAAGGATGACTTCGGCCTCGTCGACTCTCAAGCATGGCCTGTTATGCTTGTCCTCGATCTCGTCCTTAGCGAACTCTCCAAAGGTTCGCTCTAGTCGTACTCGGCCGAGCCACCCATGGTAAGTTACGGTCTTCATGATAGTCTTTTTATACTGGACTTCTTAGATCGGATTTTTGCCCGTACAATAGCCGCTAGTCATATATATATATATATATATATATATATATATATATATATATATATATATATATATATATATATATATATATATATATATATATATATATATATAT
>MU709648.1:0-17042 GCA_026770625.1 Nicotiana glauca
AGCTTAATACTTGGGTTTTATTTGCAACGTCCGCAGAATCCTATTTAGAGGATATACTTTGGGCGTGATCAATGGCGGCATCCCACAAAGATCCATAGAACGTGGAATGCAAGTGCCCGTCACCAGAAAAGGATAGTCCTGGGAAATACTCCCCAAGGACACCCTCTCGCTCGAAAGAAAGGACATCGAGATTCCACCTCTGTATCACATTAATGTATTGGTAACCCCTTATTTCATTCGACTCATTTTAAATAAAACATAATTTATGAGATCGGCAAAAATTATACCGACGATGTCAGGCCAAAGCCAATAGGACGATCCAGCCCAGCGTCGCTCTCGGGCCGGACCGCCGATATTTTCCCAATGGCAATTGCCATAATGAACAAATCGCTCCCCTTACATGACCCAGCCAATATCAGGCTAATACGTCGAGCAACACAGGGCACGGACGCTTTGTACAAACAATGGCGAGTATATCGCCCAAGACGCAATTCCGACCCTGCTCCTCCAAAGGTGTAAAACCCCGTGACAGACGCAGGGCCAAAGCATCTATCTACGAGTGACAGGAGGAGATCCCTCACCTGGTGTTGCCCTCAAATGAGGCCAAAGGGTAAGGACAACCACATCCTCGTCCAGGCCTGGCCGGACGAAGAGGACGACTGTCGCGGGACTTACTCCCCGAAACGCATCTTCCTTTTATCATGTTCTTTCCTTTCTTGTTGCTAATCTGTACGTAGGCAGCCAGCTGAGACATTCAGTAGTTTTGGATCCTGCTCGAGGATCCCCGGCCACCACGGGGCCCCACGGGCATTCTTTCTAACAGGAAGAAGGTTCAGTCGACAAGATTATTAGCAGAACTACATATCCTCGGGGAAGGGACCCGACGAGTTCAAGATCCTCTTCCTCTCCTGAAATTTTCCAATATGGAATCATACAAGCACATCGGATAATCAGGGGAGTCACACAGACTCCCCCAATGTGGACCAGACTCATAGCAACAGGACAACATGTATTTGCAACTTATATTTTCGCCAAGCAATAAAGAATATTTTTAAAGCATTTGACGTCTCGAAGAAAAATATTTCGGCTTATCCTCAGCAAAAAAACCTCTCCATCAAACGCATCCTAAAACACTCGGAGACTTAAACAATTCATCACCCCTATGACCCCAGGATCGGGGCTCCGGGCTCACAAGCCCTCGCGATATGGTTCCAAGTCTACAAAAGGTGATATTCAAGCCTAAACTGATCCTATATACTCAGAGACTCAACATGAGCAATTTGACAACTTGCACGACCCCAAGGTAGGAACTTCGGGCTCACCAAGTCCCAGGAAAACGACTCCGAGTTCATAAGAAGCTGTCTTCAAGCAAACTCGACGAATCGGAGGTTGTTGCCAATCGCCACGCGCTGGAAAACCCGAAATTGTAAGACCCTAACGGGCAGCCTCGGCAAAACCAGATCTATTCTCCATATACTGTAAGACCTCAACAGGCATGGCAAACTGTAAGACCTTAACAAGTATGAAAAATCCCACAGCTTAGACTATATGTCGCATTTGTAAGAATCCCTAAAGGGCATACCCTCGATGTAGACACCTAAAACTGTCTCTCGGGATCAAAAATGGCCCCGGCCAAACGCACACGACTCCGGTCAAAATGACTGCTACATCCCAAAAATGTGACTCAGGGACGCCTAACTGTTGCTAAAAAATCCTCCGAATCTACTTCAGAAAGAACCGGTTAAACATAGGCTTCCCTCAACAGGCAAAAAATGAGTCCCGACCGCGTCGACTCCAAAATTGCAAAAGCGTCAATCTACTCGACCTATGAGCTATGAACCTTCCGAGGTGCTCAAAACATCATCGACTACGATTTGAAATCGAGATTCTTTTAGAACCGACGACGGGTCAGGAAAAATAATCAATAAGACCTTAACGATAGGAAATAAAGCCTACGGGCCTCACATCAAACAGCGTAAGTGCCATTGTCACCAGCTAAGCAAGCCTCCGGACCTCACATCAAAAGTTATGTACGACCATGCAGTGTAAGAGCCATTGTCGCCAGCTTGATAATTGACAATTTGAGGATTAAAGTGAGCTCGAATCATAACCCAATTCGAAGACCAGATCCAAAATAGTTAACCTAAGCAAAGCCTTCGGGCCTCACATTAAAAGGTCTTCACGAACAAACAGCGTAAGTGCCAGTATCGCCGGCTAAAAATGCCTTCGGGCCTCATACTAAAAGGTCCCAATTACCAAGAAACACGAAAGGCCACTGTCGCTAGCATTCAAGGGTCGATTACAACTCGATTCGCAACACAACTTGGAGATTGGACCCAAAAATTATAATACTCCCTAGAGCATGACATCAATGCCATTTTCTCTAACTGGAACCTCTGTTAAGATCAAAGGTTCAATTACAGCTCAAATCGCAATGTGAATCAGAGACTAAACCCGAAAAATTGCCAAACGCCCAAGGATAGAGAATGAAAATAATTATCACCAGCCCAAACGGGCTCGAAGGTAAGATAAGCTCGAGTTAGGATCCCAACTCGGAGACTGAACTCGAGGGCAATTCAATCACTATACGCCTAAAAACACGGCCCAAACGATGCTATCAGTAACCAAGACAAGTCTCCAGGCCGCGCGCCCGCAAAATCGCTTCAGTCCAGGAGCACAAAGGGTCATCACCCTCCCCCCATGCAGGCGAGAAAAAGCTAGAAGGTCAATTAGAGCTCGATCCGTAGCACGACTCGGGGACAATAGAAAAAAGGTACAAAGGGGACAATACGTTAAAATTTCCTCTTATATTACATGCGAAAAAACATTCTCCATCTACGGGCATGCTCTGTGCGCGCCAGAAACCAGGTTACAAAATGATGGGACCTATACGTTGCGCCAAAAGGCTACAACCCGTCAAGATCGCCCTCTGCAACGTCCACGAGAAGTGACCGAGCATCACCCTCATCCACCCTTGCTTGAGCCAATTCCTCCGAGAGAATAAAGCCTCTCGTTCCAGCTTCCTCGAGCACCTCTCTCCGGGATCGACAGTGAATATATTCCTCGATCCTCTTCTCACTATCAAGGGCTTGCCTCATCTCAGATTGAGCATTAGCAGCCTCCTTTATGCAAATCGCCATCTCGCAATCCACCTGGTTTGGCTTAACACCGCTTCCGCCCGGGCATCAATTATTTTGGCCTTGACCTTCGAGAGGTCGGACTCCATTCTCTCGATCATATCCACCTAAACCTTGGCGTTACCATGGGACAAGTTAAGTTTGGCCTCAAAGGAAAGGATCTTAGCTGAGGCACTCATCTTCTCCAAAGCTTGAGCCCGCACTTGGCCCCTTAGTTCCTCGCAAGCTGCCCTGATATGGTTCACGTCACCTTTATGGTACTCCAAGGCCTCTATCTTTTTCTGTAGATGATATGGCAAGAAGAAGTTAGCCTTAAAATTAGAAAGAAGCAAAGAACACACTACAGAAAGTTACCTGCTCCATCAAATAACTCTCATAGTTCGAGCTCCAATACGCCTCATATCGCCAATGCTGCAGCTCAACTTCCTTCTCCTTGCAAAGGAGCCTAATGGATTACCCCTCATCCTGGATCCTCTGGAACTTGGATTATTGACGAGACAACTCGGCCTTAAGCCTATCACAGGCCTGCGCATGAAAGATTTAATACAAAGAGGAAGATGTGGGATATAAGAGAATTATGCACGAACTCACCGCGAAGTGAAGACGGCAGATTTCCTCCAGATCAGAAACACGCTCTTGTTAGTACTACTCCTGCAACCCCAGAAATAATCGGCCCCAGGAATAACATGCTCACTCGAGGGAGCCGTTTGCTGAGAAACAGGCGCCCTGGGGACAACCGACTCAGTCGATGCCCCATCTTCAAAAGCACACGCTCGGCCAGTGCCACTAAAAGCTCCTTCGTATGATGAGTCCCGGACCCTCTTGCTGCTACCGCCTCTCGGCTGAGAGGCCGATGACTCCATCTCCTCTCCCGTAAAGCGATGCCTCGCCTCGAGTAACCGCCTGATATCTACAAAAAATAGTGAGTCCATCATAAAGGAGATGGGAAAATATCGCCTCTAGTACATATCTGCAGGAGAAAAGCAACATACGCACGTACCTTGATGGTACACTCCCTACATGATGCGAGACATGGCTCACCACCTGCGTTTGTCGCAAGATGACTGGGTCACCAACCGCCGAACCAAGCGGGCAAATCATGAACTTGGCCCGGTGTCTCCAGGTGTTCCTCTCTTACTAAGGATGCCGACTCCAGAGCAAAATCCTTCGACTCTCCAGCGCCGGGAACAACATTCTCTGCCCTTTACCCCGGTTCTGAGGTGGTTGCCATGACTGTAGCAGAACCAATAGAATAAAGTAAAGAAGCACAGATGCTTTTCGCACTTTAAATATGCCGAAATAGAAGAACAGCTGCCCAAAAATAGTAAAGTCTCACAAAAAGGCTGAAGCCACCCCTCTTATATACAAAAGGCAATAGCGAAGTCACCTGCCAGATGTAAGCTCCAGAAAGCCAATGGCCTCGATACGAATCGACGGGTCAATACCTGACCTAGGGAATATCCTCCAACAGATGACTAAGCTCGAGAATCCATGCGAATTATCTCCATGCTCCAGGCAGCATTTCATATTTGGAACCTCCGACCGCCAAGAAGCAGGGTCGCGATGAGCTCCACAGCGCCGATACCAGATGCGAGGCACGCGTCCGGGCTCGCATTTCCCACTCTGTAGGAGTAAACCCAGAAAGCTCCAATCTCAAGCTCCACGAGGCCCTAAATAAGTGCCCCGCACATAGGCAAACTCCTCGAATGGAAGCCAACCTTACACTCTTTGAAAGAGTTATCCACATCAAAATCAACAAGGCCCACTGAGGCACCCAAGGATGACCTTTATCCGGGGTATCGTTCCCGAAGGCCCCAGAATTTGATACGAGATCCCCAAACGAACATGCATGCCCCGAAGACTCAAGCTTATCCGATCGGTCCTCCATCAGTCCAAAGTACGACAAAAAGAAAGCGGGGAAGAGCCTTGCCAATCAGCTGCAGACCAGAACAAGCTATCACGGCAAGCTACAATGGCCCATAAACAAAAGAAGGCATTCAAAAATCCCGAAGAGCGTAAAATCAAGCAAGCGCCAAAGGGGAAGTAAAAGTCTATCTCATACGGCCCAAAAAGACCGTCCACATCTAGATCAATTAGGGCTCCGGGGTACCCGAAGACGACCTACATCTGGAGCAGTACCTCCGGAGACCTCGGAACTCAATGCACGGTCTCCTAATAGCTCGGGAGACTCTCACAGCATTAATCTATCGGATTGATCCAGAGTTGTCCCAAAGGGCGATGATTGGATTGAAAAGGGCCCATGTCGATCGGCAAGAAATCAAAGCAAACACTCACACCCAAATTAAAAATCAGCGATTAGCAACACAAAAAGACACATTCGAAGGGCCTCGAAAGGCATGAAAGCATACAGAAACAAAGCAAGTTCGAAAGCAGAGGTCAACAAAGTTCATTTCTCATTTATGAAGTTTTCAAGTACAATAGCCCCCGAGGGGTCACGACGTGCGATTACAAAGCCCCGAAGGGTCATCACATATGAAGTGCAAAAGCCTACAAAGGGTTCCCAACACAGATACGACAAAAGAGGATACATGAAGAAAAGACCTAAAACTTACTCTACCCTTGAGGGCACGCCTCCGAAAGCCTCGCCCCGGTCCCTCAAAGTAGCACTTCAGGAAAGAAGACGAAAAAGAAGGTGTAAGGAGTAGGAAGGGATGAAACAACGCAATAGCTCTCCGAAGCTCGAGGACCCTCATTGGCAAAGGAAGCATTGGAGAGACGATGAGCCGAACAATCCTCGGTCCCACTTGTACGGTTGCTTTGAATATTGTTCTTCGAGCATCGAGCCGTGCAAGCTCCCGACTCGGGATGGGGTTCCACGTTGAGCCGGGAGATGAAGGTGATCAGTGGTGGGTATTTCAAGCCCTCTTTTGAGCAGTGGTACATAATCCAAATGGCCATCTACGCAAAGGTGAAACCAACTCTCCACTCATTGCCATATCGGGTCGATGGTAGCAGCAGCGGCCTATATGTCGATGACCTCAGCAATACCTGGACATCATGTTTATGCTGAACGAAGGGAGGCCCTGGTAGAAGGCCTCAACGTGGCACGGAAGAACTCCTCCAAAGAGCCTTGAGATAGAAATCTTCCTTCATGGTAATCAAAGGTAAAAGAAGATGGTAAGGAAGAAACAAAGCATACCAGCAGAAGTATTAAGATGAAGGATGCAATGCCACAAAACGCCTTCATTTATAGGGGAAACAACGTGGTCATCGATGCTACCTCCTTGAAAAAATAAATTGATGGCAGTACTTTTACCTCAAGGAGCGAAAATGACAGGACATCGAGCGGAGATCTGTGAGACACGCAATTCGACTCGGAAGATTGTGCCGCAATCTGAATTGCCATTATAGCATCGTCAAAAGGAGTTCGAGGAGTCGAGTGTCAGAATCATTTCCCATCACTTCATCATGAGAAATGCGAAGACTATCTGTACGCTCTAAAATCAGAAGACTTGATTTTTTGCTATCAAGACATTTTGGAAGCCTTCCCCGAGACCCCGAGGGTGGGAGGCCATGGTCGAGTTCTCGGCCTTAGGGCTCGTCGAGGTCCGAATCGAAAGAAGCAGGGTCTGAGGTCAGGATAAGAAAGGAAGTCTCCTAAGCACATGGCTACACCGGACAGGTCTGGCCTATCTAAGAGCCTACTGAGAGGGCTTGCATCAGGCTATCCCATTTTTGTATCCTTGCAATTAATATATATTTACTTTACCGAGTCCCCTCGCCTATATAAGGGGGAATCATCCTACGTTGTAAGGGATGGATGTTGCTCCACTTATCCACACTGCAATAATATCTCTCTCTCTCTTTCTTCTAAGTTACCAAACTTTATCGACCCCGAGGTCACCTTAGCGTTTTATTGTTTCTTCGTTTGTTCTTTATCATTTAGCCCAATATTGATAGTATAGAGCCTTACTTACTTATATCTTTATCTGTTATCCCCTTCCCGCCTACCCTCGATAAGCCCGAGATAGGCTCGAGGCCTGGCTCTGAGGTACCTACTAGCTTGTTTTACGCTCGGGAACGTCCCCTTACTAGTTTGATTATCGCTTTGATTAGCTCGATATTTACTGTCTTACTTCACCTTTTAGCACTAATCACCCTTATAAACTAGCTCGGGAATAGATCACGTATTTTTAGAATTCCATTTACAAATTTAACTGTTGTTACCATTTTCATGGTAAACATATCCGAAGCCGGATGCGATCTCATTCGTCCTACCAGGGAGCAAGATGGACTTCCTGTGGTGTTTCTTCCTTTCTTTGTTCAGCCTCCGACTTGTCAGTTTCCGCCACTGCTACTTCGATGATATCGGCGTATGTTTCTGCGGTGGGGTCATCTTGAAAGTTGTTGTTTTTCTTCGTGCATGCGTGAGCAGTGGTGCGCTCGTCGGGGAAAGCTGTCTCCGGTTCTGCTACGCCAGGGGCCCTCAGATGGCTTTGCAACTGAGCAATGGCCATTTGTTATGCCTGCAATATTTCAAAAATAACATGAAGACTAACTTCCTGTTTTTCCTCTGCCGGGTTTTTTGAACTTTCTATTGTTGACTTGCAGTGTGTCCTGTGAGTCCGCGTCCGCGTCCGCGTCCGCGTCCGCTAGTATTGGTCCGGGTGCATTATCGGGATCCTGTAGTGGTGCTCCAGCGGCCGGAAAAGCTACACCATTTTCCCTGTGATCTTCGAGGCGGTCGTTCTTAACTCTGTTTACTGAGCCGGACATTTTTATCTGAAATCAAAGGATCTTGGACAAGAAAAAGTGTGAAAGATGATATGTGTTTTTGTAATAAAACTAGCAAGAAAATAATCACTATTATTTTTAGCCCCACGGTGGGCGCCAAACTGTTTACCGTAAAAATGGTAGTGATAATTAAATTTATGGAACGGGACTCTAAAAATACGTGATCTGCAGATAATGATAATAATATGAAATTTAACGAGGGAGCGTGAGATAAAACAAGATAATGGTCGAACCGAAGGGCCTACTACCCAAATGCAAGCTTGGCCGATGAGGTCTTCGAGGTCGACCTCGGGCTATCGGGGACAATCGAGGGTAGTATAACAGTTAGAGATATACTCAAATAAAGCTATTTATAATCGAAACTAAGTTGTACGATGAAGAACACATATAAAGATGAAGAACACATATAGAGGCAAAGGATATCGAGGTATCTTCAGTATCAGTGAGATCTAATAAGTTTTAGAAGGAGAGAGAGAGAGAGAAAGATATTATTGCACTTTATAGAATTGTTGGAGAAATGGAGCAATATCAGTCCCTTACATGGTCGAGTCCCCTTTATATAGGAGGGGAAACTCGGTTACAAATACATAATTATCTAATTGCGAAATAAGAAGATGGGATGGCTTGATGCGATGTCTTAGCGTAGGCTCCGGATAGGCCAACCCTGTCAGACTCAACCGCGTGTCTTGGGGGCTTCCCCCTTTGTCTTTATCTCGACCTTGAATCGGGCCTTGACAAGTTCTGAAGGAGAGGGCTAAGTCGTGGCTTCGTGTCCTCGGGTCTCGAGGTACCTCCCCGAGATAGCTTAATGGCGGGAAATCGGGCCCTCTGATTTCACCACGTACAATTTTTCTTACCCATCTTTCGTTCTAGAGAATATTACACTTAGCTAAAATTACCCCTTCATTTTCTTTGATTGATTTGTTCAAAAGGGTTGTGATATTTTTTAGTCAAACAAGTTTCAAATTCATTAGTGAAAGTTTAAAGTCTGGTCTTTTTCCACAACCATTTTAGGTAGAACTTCTAATGCGATTTATAGCCCGTTTGGCCAAGTTGCAAAAATCAGCTTATTTTGAGAAGTGCTTTTTTTCAAAAGTGCTTTTCTCAAAATTACTTTTGGTGAGAAGCAGTTTGTGTTTGGCTAATTAGTTTAAAAAGCACTTCTGAGCAGCAATTAGTGTTTGGCCAAGCTTTAAAAAACTGCTTCTAAGTGTATTTTTCTCAAAAAAATTGCTTTTGGAGAGAAGCTACTTTTTTCTGCTTCTCCAAAACTGTTCCTGCTTCTCCTCAAAAGCACATTTTTTCCCTCCAGAAGCTTGGCCAAACACCTCACTTTTTGATCAAAAGCACTTTTGGCAACAAAAAAAAATACTTTTGGCAAAAAAAAAAAAACACTTTTGGCCAAAAATAAACTTGACCAAACAAGCTATTAAACTCTGAATTCCTTTTATTTTTCGAAATGTTCCATAATATCTTACACAATTCATCTCTATAACATTGTGACAACTTATAAATATTCATATTGATAAAGTATACAAATTTTATTATTTATTCGCTTTACACGCCCCTTAAAAAATTAAACTAGAATGAGATTTTGACTACTTTAGGGTTAATCACATCTTAATATTGAATCTTTCTTTATTGGTATTTGAAGAAAATAATTAATTTTGCATTGAACTTCTAATATCACAAATAATTTAACACAATTATTTTTATGAGAGACGAAGGGAGTAGTAATAATAACAATATAAGATAAACATTACTGCCCCTAGTAATTTCTTCATGTTTTTTATTCTAATAGAGGGCATTTCTGGTAATTTGAGTGACCGTCGAATTCAGTTGTTCCCCAATTCATATCAAGGTGGAGTGTTTATATAGATATATGAAGGTGAAAGTGCTGAAAACATATGTCATTGTTCTGGATTGTCATTCGCCAATTAGCTGATTTTGAAGAAGCCATGGTAATTCTTTTCATCTATTATGTTTTTCCCCAATTTCGAATTTCCCTTTCAGAAATTATTTTACTTTTTCCCCAATTCGAATGTGTGAATCTACTAAAGTAGAGTAGTAATAAGGTTCTTCTATGTTGAATATTGTGTTTTAGTTATTTGCTGTTTTAACCGCGTATTATTGTTGTCATTATTATTTAGTTAGTTGTATTTGCTTATGGTATGGTAGGAAGCTGCATATGGTTTAACTTGTTAATGAATTATCCTCACCATTATTGAGATCAAATTTTGCTGATGTTGAACTTGATTCTGTTTAGAGGTGAGGAAATCTATTATTTTATCTTTTTTTTCTTCATTCTGCAGGCCACGTCAAAGAAAGTAATCACTAGAGAAGATTGGGAGAAAAGGCTGAATGATGTAAAAATTAGAAAAGAAGATATGAATAGATTGGTAATGAATTTTCTAGTTACAGAAGGTTATGTAGAAGCTGCGGAGAAGTTCAAAACGGAATCTGGGACGGATCGTATCCTTTTGTCATCTTTTGGATGTTCATATTATGTTTTATTCCAACATTTAAGTTATTTTTTGCGTGCGTTTAAAATTTGTTTCTCCTTATGAGTTAATAGCTGATATAGATCTTGCTACCATCACTGACCGGATGGCTGTTAAAAAGGCTGTGCAGTCTGGTAATGTAGAGGATGCAATTGAGAAGGTTAATGATTTGAATCCTGAGGTATGCCTGCTCCTTTACACTTTCTGCTTCTAATGCATTTCTTTACTTTTATTGATCTGTTGATTATAATGAACATGTGACTAGCATGGCATCTCACATTATAAACACATATTCAATTTGGTCGACTAATTTTAGAGTTTCTTCCTCTTTGCATGTGTTTCCTTTTGATTCTTATATGCTGATCCACTCTTTATGAAAAACATAGTAAAACTTTATTTTGCTTTGTGTGTCTCTGAGAGATAGATGGGTGATATGTTAGCTATATGTGTTAAGAGTGAAATTCCAAGAGAATTGCAGCAAACAGGGAAGTCGATAGAACGGAAGATGATAAGGAATTATTAAAGTACATCAGCTGCGAAGGAACTTTTGTCCATTGACTCAGCAAAAGAAAAGGATTACTGGAATAATTAGGCACATCCAATTTATGAGTCTCGATGCCCCACTGTAGACAAATGTTCATTTGTGTTTTCAATTTACTCTCAACTGTTTGTTCATCAATGAGTAGAAGAGGGAAAATTAAGGTGCACTAGGTATAAGTCTTGTTCTAATTGTGTTACCTGACATTCAGTTAGTTAAATCATGGAGTGGATGTGATCAAGCACTTATCATAGTTCCTCTTTGCCTTTTTTCCCCCTCTCCTTTTCCCTGACATTCTTGCGTGCACCTTGACAAATTCACCTAGACTGACACCATGCATCAACCATTTGGTCATCTCCTTGGGAACAACAGGTTTCATAGTTCTTATGGTTTAAATTTGCCTTTTCCTTTGTGTTTGTCCTTGTTAACTTATGTTTCTGTCCAGAAGTTAAAAAGATGTCCTTGTTTCTCACTTCCCAGTGGAACCGTTAACTCCTTAGAAAAGTTTGTAACCTTTGTTGCTGGCACATGCCATCAGTTAGTGCAAACAGGAAGTGGACTCTATTTATCATTTTTCTTAACCTGTCTTCTAATCTTTGGTAGCTTGGCCCTTGTTATAGACTTCCAAACAAATCTGTCCCATCACCTTCTTATGAGCTTGAATTCTGTCTGAAGTTCTTCATAAACTCCAAGGTGAATTATTAGTCACAGAATTTTATGCTTGGTTATGGATCTTAAGAGTCTTCTGATCATGACTCTGCTCGTGCAAGCTTTTGTATGAACATATAACTGAGGGACAATAAATTGTCTTTGTTTGAAATGACGATAGAGAAGCTCTTTAATATAAGCAGATAGCACGGAATGGAGAGTTCTTCCTCTTTAGGTCGATATTGTGTCAGAAAATTCTTCATCCGGAAGATTTGTGGTTTTAATGCAACTTTCATAAAGTTGCAGTTAAAAGCTTAACAACAACAAACAACAACAACCCAGTATAATCCCACTTAGTGGGGTCTGGGGAGGGTAGTGTGTACGCAGACCTTACCCCTACCCTAAGGTAGAGAGGCTGTTTCCAAATAGACCCTCTACATCCTTCCCTCCAAGAACTTCCCACCTTGCTCTTGGGGAGACTCGAACTCACAACCTCTTGGTTGGAAGTGGAGGTTGCTTAAGAATATAAGAAAACACATAGGCGCTGCATCTTTCTTTAGTATGCTAGGGTAGAAGCTCAAGCAATTAAGGCATTTGATGCTCACTCTTGGATCTTGTTAGTTTGACTCCAGCAAACATATGCTTGTTTGAAGTTTGCTCTATCGTTGTGCTATCCTTGACTTTTTTCTTTTTTTGCCTTTTCTACTTCATCTCTAGCTTGTGCCTCTTCCTGATAATGGAAATATTTTCTGGATAGAGCTGAAGGAATACAAAATTTAGGATGGAAGATCCTGATGCAAACTGCAATAAAATTATTTTCTAATCTGACTTTGATCATTTGAACCCTCCCTATTTATATATATAAAAGGATTGCATGCAAACTTCGGGGTTGGTTGATGACATGGAAACGAGTTTATAATTTGTTGTCTCAGAGACCAAAAATGACCATGATCTAGTTTCTTACTTGGATGAATCTTCTAGCCTGTGCTATTATGCATGGCAATGGGTTCCAGGCCCTAATTATTTTTTTCTTTTTTTCCCTCAAAATTTAAGAGATAATATAATGTTGCTTCGATGTAGCCAATATCAATTGTCCCCCATAGGTGATATCAGATCATAGACGTAATGTTCCGGAAGAATCCAAATTATGTTGGGTTTTCTTTCTTTGGTTTATGGTTCTGTGCAACAGGGGTGTTTCTGTGGACATGTATGCCTTGCCTTCGTCTCTAGTATCTTTTCTCATGTCATCTTCTGAGCTTAACACTGTAGAAAATCTTGATACTTAGAAGCTACATCGCAATGAGTGCTGATTTTTAGATAGTTTGAGTTAATTGTATCTTAAGTTTACCTTCTTGAATGCAGATATTAGATACAAATCCACAACTCTTTTTCCATCTCCAACAGCAAAGGCTGATAGAGTTGATAAGGAATGGAAAGGTCGAAGAAGCTCTGGAGTTCGCTCAAGAGGAACTGGCTCCAAGGGGAGAAGAAAATGTAACTATTCGTCTTTAGAATACTATTTTTGTAATTCCTGTAAGTTTCTTTTTCCCAAGGCTACATACATCGTCACTTGATCTATATCATCGAAGGAGAGAAGCAAGTGTTCAGTCTAACTCACAGTTTAATTTCATATAACATCTGCATCTCAAATCTTATCTGGCTGAACTTCATATTTACTGGACATTAAAACCTATTAACTGGGGAGTGTTTCCATGGTTTTGCTGTTAACTATATTTCAATAACTCTACAGCAAGCCTTCTTAGAAGAACTGGAGAAGACTGTTGCATTACTGGCTTTTGAAGATGTATCTAACTGCCCGGTTGGAGCGCTTCTTGATGTATCGCAGCGTCTAAAGACTGCAAGTGAGGTAAATGCGGCAATTCTCACCAGCCAAAGTCATGAAAAAGGTTAGTCCCATTTCCAATAGAAATCACTGTTGATATAGGTCTCCACACAGTTCTGTAAGGGATAGCTTAATTTGAATGTTTGCTTAAAGATGCTTGTGGCATTAAAAACTCTTTTTGTGTTTCATCTTGATTATATCAACAGATCCAAAGCTTCCAAGTCTATTGAAGATGTTGATATGGGCACAGAACCAGCTTGATGAAAAAGCAGTATATCCTCGCATAACCAACCTTTCTACTGCATCACTTGAAGATCCTGCTGTCTGAAAGATGATCAAAGTTCATGATTCACATTGCATGCCTTTATAGAGCTTAAGGCAAGAACACCTCGTACTCTTTTTCTTAAACAACTTGTTGCTGGTAGATTCAGTTTTATTTCAATTTTTATTGTTGCTTAGGCATATGTTAGATTGGCAGCAGGGTGTGCAGTTATTTACTCTATGTACGCAGGCCGAGTTGGACCTTCCCACCTTAATCCATTTGTCCATTTCATTTGTGTTGTGTGGAAACTGGAATTTGTGTGATTTTTCAGAACTTGTGAATTTGGTGTAATATGTATCTTATTTAGTTCCACTTGCGAAGCACTGTTTTTCAGGTGGTATTTTCTTCAAATTTCAAACAAGAGCTTTTGCAAAAATAAATAAATAAATAAAAGTATCTCAATTTTTTTATGTTCCATATTTTTGCAACAAAAAAAAAATGTTAAGTTGTCAATGTGGTCTAGCTTAATGGAGGTGTTGTAACTCTTAAATAGAGGCGTTCATGGTTCGGTTTGGATCGGTTTTTTCCTAAAAAGAAACCAAATCAAGTAATTCGGTTTTTCAAATATTAAAACCAAACCAAACCAATTAAGTCGGTTTTTTTCGATTCGGTTTTTTCGGTTATTTGTCGGTTTTTTCTTAAATATAAGACATACGCTATCAAAAACATATTCCGACGATCACATTTTCAAGGTAACACTATCAAATCAATTGCCCTTTGAGAAATCTATTATTTACCAAGATATATTGATAATAATTAAATCAAATAGGAATGAATAATTTAAGGACTCAATTAAAAATATGTTATTTTTAACACGAAATGAATTATTACACTAAATAAAAGAAGATTATCAATCAAACTAGAATGTAAAGGTAAAGAACTATATTAAAAGTGCAAACTATTAACATTTACCATAAAGTTTTTGAAACTTTGTATAACAATACATATACACACACACACATACACACACACATATATATATATAGGTGTAATAATAAATTTGAATAGCTACTCATATAGTCGGTTTGGTTCGGTTTTTTCTGATTAAAACCAAAATCATATTTGATCGATTTTTAAAATTCAAAATCAAAACCAAACCAAACCAAAAAGTATCGATTTTTTTGGTCGGTTTGATTTAGTTTTCGGTTTGGTTCGATATTTCGGCTTTTATGAACACCCCAGTCTTACATATCTTTCTTTTTCCCTCTTTGCCTTTTTAATTGTGATTATTTACTTGTTGTACTAATTTGATTGATTAATACAAGAACCACTTCTTGGAGTAAGGGCAAGTGCACATATAGCGATTTTCATGGATGCTATTTAGAGATTAGCCAGTATTTATTTTTGTCCTAAAATTTTGAATTAAAATTTTTAACTTCGGGACAATTAAAGGAGGATTTGTACCCTACTTTTAAAAATTATTGGTTTGGTAGCCAACTGACAAAAAATCCTTAGTAATATGACAATTACACTCCTGACAAAAGATATAAAACCTGCATCACGCATTAATTGCGTGATCTGCAACCTCATTCGTGAAAAAAAGATCTCCTCTCCTCTCAGCAGCTTTATCAAAAAATCAAAAACTTGTCCAGATTCATCTTCAAAATCACACTTGCATGAAGTTGTTTCATGTTAAAACTAAAACTTCATGCTGATGTAGCATGAAGTTGTTTCACGTTGAAACTAAAACTTCATGTTGATGTAGCATGAAGTTGTTTCATGTTGAAGCTAAAACTTCATGCTAATGCATGCTGAAGTTATATATCTCGCAGTCTACAGTTTTGGCATGAGTTTTATCCGAAACTTCAGTCTAAACATGTCGAAGTTATTTAGTTCACTTGCTAAAACTTCAGACTAAACGTGCTTAAATTTTTTAGTTCATTTGCTAAAACTTCGGACTAAACATGCTTAAGTTTTTTAGTCCATTTGCTAAAATTTCAGACTAAACAAGCTTAAGTTTTGTCTTGCAGTATGTAATTTTCTAAAGATTTTTTGCTAATGTATGCTGAAACTTCATACCAAACACATGTTGAAGTTTTGTAACGCGGTCTATAGTTTTGTCCTGAGTTTTATCCGAAACTTCAGTCTAACCAAGCTGAAGTTTTTTAGTTCATTTGTTAAAACTTCAGTCTAAATATGCTTAAGTTTTTATCCTACAGTTTGTCAATAGTCTTTTATTAAAGAAGGGTGAAATCGTCTTTCAAAGCCCATCCAAACAGGCTCCTAGTGTCATTTCTACTAAGCCACTTATTTCAATGAGGAAGGTAGGGTCTTCCTTAGCCCAATTTAGCATTTTACTCTTGAATAGCCGCCCAAATAAGCCCAAAACGAAAATATGGGTCCGATTAGATTATTTCATCCCACTAGCACTATTATCCTCAGAGTTGGATTGTCTTGAGTCTCTATTGTTGTTTTCAGAATTTTGGATAGAGTCTGGCTCAATTTGAGCTTGAATTTTTATGAATTGGTTTTTGGTTTGGTTTCAGAAGGTAATTGTGAATGTAATTTAGTTTCAGAAAAACCGTTTTGCAATTTTTACGAGTTACAAACGTCTAAAAATTGTCACTACCTTCTTCCATAAATCATAATATTCGGTTTAAAATTTCGAGACAAATAGTTTTAATCATTTTATTTATTTGTAAGTATGTGAGAAAATTGACAAATTCCCCGGATTATTCGAGATATGGAGATCTACCAGAAGAAATTAAGGTTGTGTAAACTTTAGAACTTGTCACGTGGATTTCGAATTTTTGCTTGAATGCTGATTTCTGATTGAATTTGCATTGTGGTTATTCCAGTTTGGAGATTATGATTATCCCTTTATTTTCTTAGGTAAGTTTTATTTAAATTGAAATCTTTGTCAATGAACTGTTCCTCGGAAACATAGTTGTGTTTATTTAAGTAATAGGCCTGCAAGCCTAAAGAAGATAAGAAAAAGATCCTCATTGAATATTAAATAAAGGAATGGAAAAAAATACTACTCCTAGTACAGAGTAAAGAAAGGAGTTGTTTCTTGATAATCTCAAAGCGTAGTATATTATGTAAAGTCACTAATAGCCTGTTTGGCCAAGCCGGAGAATTCAGCTTATTTTGAGAAGTGCTTTTTTCAAAAGTGCTTTTGGAAAAAGTACTTTTAGAGAGAAGCAGTTTGTGTTTGGCTAATCAGTCTGAAAAGCACTTTTGAGAAATAATTTATATTTGGCCAAGCTTTTTAGAAAGTGCTTTTAAGTATCAAATTACGAATAAGGACATGAATAGATTTACTTAATAATTAATATTATAAGTAAATAAATAATCT